>JAULKM010104316.1:0-24906 GCA_032355605.1 Rubia tinctorum | reverse complement strand
TTTAAATGATAAATAGATTTTTTTTCCCTAACCCAAGAGAAATGTTATAAATATTTTCAAAGTATCTGGCACTGGTATTCTTGACCAGTGCCATTGTAAAAAATACTGGTGCCTATGTATAAAACAAAGCACATCACCTACTTTTTACGTCAGTTTCTCTACATTATACCGATACAAATGTAAGTTATTTGTAAAAATGAGTTTTTTAAAAACATCTTATCCTTTCAAGTATTACACAGAATATGGGGGGTGGGTATTACACAAAACAGGGGGAATATTACATAATACTCCCCAAAATAGATGGGTTAGTATTACACAAATCAGATTAAGGAATCGTAATATATAGGGATAACTATCTATCTTTTAAGCTTCAACATAGTGTCCCCACCCCCGATCTCACCGTTCTCGTCAACCCATAACCCTTCACCATGAGAACACCATCCCACCACGGGTCCACCAACATCTTCTAAATTGGGAATTACTATTGGAAACTCAGGACTATCTTATTTGACATGTTAGTAAATTTTCTCTTCAAAGTGAAACGTGTTACCTTGAAGCACTAAATAGAACTTCTCATTGGAATGGTCCTAGGTGCAAAAATCCTTTCGCGTATGGGCAGCTAAGAGTAAATTTCATCTTCGTAGCCTACACAATTCAAGTCCACCAGTGTGAAGCCCATTGGCTTTTTAAGCACAACACTTAAACCATGTTCCACCCAACGGCACTTGAACACAAATTTTGAACTCTACATAATCCAACACCATAATTTCCTCAATCACCCCATAAAAAGGCATCACAACAATAACAAGATGTTTGTTTCTCTTGCTAGCTTGGCACATAGATTCAGATTCAATGTATACACCACCGTTCGCTTCGTTCTCGTCTCATCCTTCTCCAATGTAGAGAATCTTAAGCCTTTGATGTCATGACCTTGGTATCATTAGATAGTGAAGTTTGGTCTTCTTGCAAATGCCCGTACCTTAATGTTAATCACTTCCACATTGAACCGCTTGTAAAACCAACTAACGAAGTTTGAAAAATGTTCTACCTGTATTCTATTCGAAGGCCAATCTAGATGAATCTCTTCCAGCATGAAACATGCTCTTAAACAAATATTGCGGTCTCGCTATAATTACGTAAAACATACAGGTAAACAATCATGAACTCAGTGTTCAAGAGTGTATGAAGTGTACCCTTCAACTGTGGGGTCCCATTACGCCTGCTGTAGTGTGTTCCACAAGGGACGCCAACTGTTCCTTTTCCAACCAAGTTTGAAGTACAATACTCGATGATCTCCTCAGTAACATACCTATGAACAATCGATGCATCGGGGTGGCTTCTATTATGAACATAGCCCTTGAAAATAACCATGTGACGCTTGAATGGGTATATCCAATACATTCCAACCAGTCCGAAAATACATATCTCCCTAACCAAGTGTATCACGAGGTGGACCATGATGTCAAAAATGACGAGGGAAATAACTCCTTCATATGATATAAACCAACAAAAGCCTCTCGCTCAAGTTCATCCAGCAGCTGCTTGCTTATATTTTTCTTGAATGTCGAGTTTAAGAAGAAACACAAGTGCATAATCGTAAATCTAACTTCCTCTTCCAAACAGCCTCAGATCATAACCAGCAATATTTGTTGCATAAGGACATGACAATCGTGCGATTTCAATGAATTAAGATGCAATTAATCATTCACAAAGCAATTAACATTAGAAGAGTAGCCAAGCAGTACCTTCATTCCTCGAATTCTCTCACACACCAACCTCCTATCAGCAACTGACAGATTGTAAGGAGCACGAGGCAGGTACGTTCGCTTTCCTCGATCCTCTGCTACCAGTTCCAACCGAATGTCAGCTCTACCAAATCTTTCCTCCCATTTAAGCTATCCTTAGTCTTCCCAAGGATGTTCCATAGAATGCATAATAATTTCCCACAAACATTCTTCTCAATGTGCATGACTTCCAAACAATGTCAAACCTTAAGATTCTCCTATTACGATAAATCAAAGAAAATCGATCGTTTCTTCCACGGTCCCTCTATGGCCACGCCAACCATTGATAACTTCTTACCAAGAAGGATATTCAATATCTTCACCTTGTTGTGAATAACCACACCAGTCAATGATTTAGGTGTCTTTCTTCTCTCCTAACCCTCGACGAATGCTACTGTGCTATCATGCAAATTGTGCTTTTACAGGAAGAATTTTCGGTGACCCAAATATATTATGTCCGGCCATTTTTCAACTGATTGTATTAGGTCCCATCCTCGAAACTAGAACAAGCCTTGTGGCTCTTTAGTACATAACCAGAAAGGTTTTTGTACGTTGGGAAATCATTTATGGTACAAAAAAACATTGCCTTCAAGGTAAACTCCTTACCTACAAAACCATTAAACAGTAAAGCACTGTCGGACCATAGCATTTTCAAATCTTCCATCAAAGGGACAAGATAAGTATCAATGTCATTTCCAGGCTGTTTAGGCCTTGAAATCATAATAGGCACCAAGACATATTTCCTCTTCATGCACAAGTACGAGGGGAGAGATTGTAAATGACAAGCATTACAGGACATGAACTATGCTTCGAGGACACATTTCCGAAATGGTTTATACTATTAGTACACAATGCCATTCTCAAATTTCTAGGTTTGGAAGTAAACTTCAAATACATCTTATCAAAAAATTTACTGGTTTGCATCAGCCGGAGGACGAATCATCTCATCATCTTTGCAACCTCCCCTATCCATATACCTTGTCAAGTTATTTGCATCATTAGCATTCTTAAACAACCATTTCAGCCTCAGAATAATCGGAAAGTAACACATACATTTTGCCGGCACCCTCCTCCTCACCGACACAGCAAACACTTCACCGACAACCACGTTTCTCCTTTTCTTGTTAAGAGAAACATTACATACGGGATGAGCAAATATTATCCTTCAACTCACCCCTATATAAGACACAATCGTTCGGGACAAGCATGTATCTTTTCATACTCCATTCTCATTGGATACAAAATTCTCTTACCCTCATAGAGGTTGTCCGGTATACCAATACCGGCCGAAAGATTCTCATTCAGAAGCTTAAGCTATTTATTCATGCTAGTATCGCTCCATGAACCAACACCTTTCAAATTAAACTACTCCATCAAACATGACATGACCATGTCTTTCTTCTTACAACCGAGATATGATGACCTATCTTATTCACCTAGAAAGTTAGCCAAACCCTCAGGTCTCCCTCTGAATTCATCAACTACCTCTTCGCATATGTCATCCAATTTTGCATCTCCAAAACACTCTCCCTCGCTACTAACTACCACCTCCGGAGGTGATTTTTCTCAGTGTAACTTCCACACGACATAATCTTTTACAAACCCCCTGATATACAAATGAAGTCTCAGCATTTCCTTATTGCTAGTAGGATTCCGATTTCTATAGTCACGACAAGGAAACAATATTCACTTCTCACGACTAAAAGCATGCTCCAAAAACTCATCCACGAAACCAATATATTCGTTGCTCACCCTACTAACGTTTCATTACCACATATGAATCATTCAGGATCATTAATGCACCATATACACCATTCCACATTACAATTACCACATTCATAATACACCCCACAATATGACAATCAATAACCGTAGCATTAACTACATCAACCTTGAAAAAAATGACAAACTAATATCAACAATGCTACTCCAATCACCTTAACATGATCAAATACACAAGATATATATGTATACATGCCAAAACCAACAATAAATATCCAAAATATACATCAACATATTTTTTTGATTGGTAGCTTTAAGGGTTTTCATAGGAGATCATCCAATGCCTTCATCCACCCTCAAAAAGCCATTAATAACCTCTTCATCCACATTTCCCCATTTTTACCCTACAAAAAAGAAGGTAAGTGAGAATCAAATGAAACTTATACACGGGTAATTTCATAAAATACCGATGCAAATGTAAGTCCATGACAAAATTTAGTTATACACCTGTAAACTAAAGTACCGGTTCAAAGTTTTTTAGCACTTCCCGCATTTTTCTGGTCATATGCACTGGTAATAATAAATACTGGTGCATGATTTATATATTTGGCACCAAGTCTGTACATAATTTCTGAAAAATATGCATCGGTATAAATTTAATCGGTGCAATTAACAAAAATAACATTGTTACCTTACATCGCCAACCGTTGTACCTGTGTGAGTCTTCTTAATTGAACAAAATTTTGTTGTTTCATACACCGGTTCTTGCACCAGTACCAAAATATTTGGTGGGTTACTTATCTCATACACTGGTATTCTAAGAGACATCCGGCATACCGGTGCAATTGTGATTATTAACACCGGTCTCAACTCCTACGGTTTTATTACTAGTGCAGATGGCCAATTTTCCGGTAGTGTTTGGCCATTTTTTAGTGTTCTGAATTTGAAACTCGTACTTATAAAGACACCACCCGATATATCTCAGTTCCAATTGAGGAATAGTCTCTAAAAGGAGACCTGATAGAGGAACACAGGTTCGATTTGTGTTCCTCCGACGGAAGAGTGACCGACTCCATGTTTTGAACTAGTCCACTCTTTTACGAGCTCAAAACCATACTCAGACCCACATTCTGAATTTGGGACTATACAAACATAAAGGCGATTTGACAGAACCGCCTTCGAACGGGTAAAAATAAAGGTGGTTGAAGAATAACCGTGTTTGTCATTTATTGATTAACGACGGTTTCTTAAACCCTCCATCCATCACATCATAATAGCATTTAATTTTGTGGAGGGCTCGATTTACATGTGTTCCGAATTCGGAACACCTCCAGGAAGGCGGTTCCTTATTTTTTTTTCTAGAGAACCGACTTTAATCAAAGATTATGCTCTAGTGGTAATCATTGGTTTCTCTATGAGACGGTTTTATACAAGACTTTGTCTATAAGTGCCAATATTATTGCATGTGATATTGTTCTATTCGCCGTAATTAAATATAAGCGCCAATATTATTCGTAGTTAAATATATTAAGGGTCAATCATTTTTTTTTAATATTATAAGAAATATTCTCTGTGATATAAAGTGGGATAGAGAGGAGGAGCACATAGTAGGTGTTCATCCAAACAAAAAAACATATACCGCGGTGGTTACTTCTATTGCTTATTTGCATGTATGTAGCTGGGATCACTTTTCCCTTTACAGAAAAAGAAAAAAGATGTCACCGGGTGCCTGGATTGGTTGGATAATTAATAAAGACTTCAGAGGTTTACACTTTATTCATTCTTTCATATATCCTTTTTCTGAAGGGGTTCTTTCATTCATATATCCTTAATTAACCTGAAAATGGCCATGATCACCCTCAATATATTATATATATGATGCCCAACATGTCTCTAAATTAGTATAAATTTTCACAAAGAGAATACTTATACATTTCAATTATATGTTTAATGCTAAAAATATATTTCCACTTATAACCTTAAATAAATAAATTGAATAGGCAACATTTGGTATTGAACATTAAACAAATTAAGACTCGTGTTGGATGAAAAATAAATAAATTAATTTTGACTCGTGGGATGACACCGTGGCTATCAAATTAGAAGTTGACGCATTATGACACACACATACTAACCCCTTTATTGTATTTTGCAAAGAAAAAATGGGTAATAAATATACATTTTACCTTGATTTACTTCGGTCAGTTTTGCTCGATTATTATTTACCTTGATATTTTGTAAAACAAAATCAGGTTAAAAGTAGATGGCCGACCTTGAAACGGAGGGGAGACTGGCGACTTCTATTGAAATGGATGGGTGGCATGTGCAGTGTATCTACGACCTCGATAGGGCTGACGTCACAAATAAAGATCAATAATGTCGCAATTTACTATTACTGACTTCGCATATTGTCAAGGCACTAGTGCAAAACAGTTGCATTAGCACCCGTTAGAGCCCACATAGGCAAGGATTTTTGCCCCATTAGAAAACCTATGCCTATACGGGGAGTGTTGGAGGGGGAATTTCGGTAGCACTTACAATTACGGGTGCTGACATTACGAGCACAGGTGTCACTCAACTGGTGCCTATGTAATGCAATCATTCCTAATTTGTACAATGGTTAATGATACATGAGTGGTCCCATTAGTAGAGGCCATCCTATTAAAGACGCCGGTTGAAGGCAGTTTTGGCCAAAACAATTGGAACCGCTAAGGTAAAGCGGTTCCAAATTCGGAATGTTGTTTCAGTTTAAAATGCCTTTAATTATCCCTAATTAAAGGAGGTTGTGACAAAACACCTTTGATTTACATCGGTTTCGATTTTGAAATAGGGTTCGATTTTACTTTTGAACTCGTAAAAGGCTCCCTCCTATATTTCTTTAAAAATGAAAGACTTTCTGAGCTTGGAAGGTTGATCAAGGAACCGTTTACAAAATCAGAACATATTTGCGGTGGATATATATTTTTTGGGAATGTGTTCCGAGCTCGGAACCCACTCTTTATATAGGAAAATATTAACGCGTCGATTTCTTCGAATTATTAAAAACAAAAACAAACAAAAACTTGACGGTTTTACTCCTTTTCATAATCCATTGATGAAGAACTAAAGTTAATACATTGAAGAGCATCATTTTCCATTAAAGAAAGTAAGTTGTATGTAAATTTATGGTTTGAAATTATGTTGAAGTTAGGGTTTTGCATATATGAATCTTTATTATGGTTTGTATTTGGGCTAGTTAGGGGGTGGGTTATGATTAATGTTGTGATATTGCTAATGGGTTGCATTGTAATTGACTTGTAGGATAATGGATCAGAATGAAATCTTTAGTAATGATGTTAGAAAATCACCTGATTTCATGCCAATGATTGAAACATTTCTCACGTTAGCGTTTAAAAATACTTCTAAAACTTGTGGTGTGCGAGCCTGATTCCTGTGTAAAGATTGTAGAAATGATGTGTATTTACGGAGGAAGAAATTTTGAGGACATCTTATAGTGAGGGGGTTTCAAACTAGCTACACTCGTTGGGTAAGGCAAATGAAAGTTAGATAAACGGCAGGGACAAATGATTTGAGTTACACGAAAGTGGAAGATGAATTAGTTAAGAATGCAGAAATTGACGAAATGGTGGAGGATATTACAAGAGATTTCAAAGGTAAATCTGAGATCTTACAAGCTTTACTTGAAGACAAAGAGATGCCATTGTACAATAATTCCAAGCATTCGGTACTTAGTGCAACTTTGAGGATAATGAATTTGAAAACCAAATTTGGGTGAAGCGATAAGTCGACTACCTAACCTCTAGAATTACTTAGGGAATCACTCCTCAAAGGTAACATGATGTCAGATAGGTTGTATGTAGTGGAAAAAGTTCTCAATCTAATGGGATTGGAATTGGAAAAAAAATGTGTGCTTGCCCGAATGATTTTATGTTGTACTTGGGGAAAGAAGATGAAAATAGATATACATATCGGGTATGTGGTGAATCTCGCTAGAAAGTGAAAAGGGGTATGATTCCGGTGGGTGCAGAAGTGGTAAGTAAAAAAAAGAAAAAACACCAGAAAAAGTGATGTGGTACCTCTCTATCGTTCCCTGGTTGCATAAGTAATTTGTGTGTAAGGAAGATGCAAAATTGTTACTTTGGTACGCAGGGAGAGATGGACCGGCTGATGTAATTAGCCATACGTTGGATGGTGAGCAATAGAAAAAAGTTGATGCCCTTTACCCTGAGTTTGGCAAAGGACCCCAACATTTGAGGTTCGGCCTATGTACCAATGAAATGAATCCATTTGGTAATATGAGTAGTACACATAGCTCTTGGCCTGTTATGCTAGCTATCTACAATCTTTCGTCATGGTTTAGGATAAAATGTAAGTATGTGTTTTTGTCCATGATGATTTTTAGTCTGTAGCAACCGGGTATTGACATAGACGTGTATCTTGATCTGCTTGCCGAGGATTTGTTTACCCTATTTAATGAGGGTGTTTGGACATATGACGGAAGTGTTGAAAATTACTTTACATTGAAAGTGATGTTAGTTTGCACCATTAATGATTTCCAGGCATACGGTAATTTGTCTAGTTACTCAGTTAGAGGTCACATTTCTTGTCCTATGTGTGAGAAGGAGATTGATTACCACCATTTGAAGCATCGTTGTAAAACTGTAGACCAAGGTCATCGTAGGATTCTTCCGGAGGACCACCATGGAAATTGGCAAAATCTGGTTTCATGGGGAAGTAGAGGCTAGAAAAGCACCGATTGCATGAACAAACACTTATATATTTGAAACTGTGAGGAATTTTTCGAATAACTTTGGGAAGAAGAAACATAAAGTTCCCTTGGCTAGGAGCATTTGGATGTTATACACTATCTCGATGTCATGTACATTGAGAAGAATGTGTGATTCTTTGGTGGTAACGTTGTTGAATACCTCTGGGAAACAAGAGATTAGCTTAAGGTTCGGTTAGATTTGATTGAGATGGGAATTAAGAACAACTTAGGGCTAATGAGATCCGGTGAAAACTTTTACTTGCCCCCTGCTTTCTATTCGATTTCTCAATTCGAGAAGAAATCATACTGTGAGACCCTTAGTAGTGTTATGGTCCCGACCGCGCATTCTTCCAACATCAATACTTCTGTATCAGTCAAGGAGTTGAGATTGGTTGCGTTAAATTCTCATGATTTTCACAATCTAATGCAAGAATTAAATGTGAATGCGATTCAATTTTCATTGCCATCACATGTAAAAACATTAGCGTGTTGAAGTTGGACCATTTGTAGCAAAAACATTAGCGTGTTGAAGTTGGACCATTTGTAGTCAATGATCGTTGAAGTTTTGTGCCAGATGGAAATGTATCCCCCCATTCTTCAAATTTATGGTCCACTTGTGTGTCCATCTTGTGAGGGACATAAAAATTTGTGTTTCTGTGTTTCTGAGGTAAATGTACCCGTTCCGGAGGTACATGAAAATATTCATGAATTTTGTGAAGAATCGGTACAGGCCTCATGCAATTATTGTACAAATTTATGTTGCGGAGGAGATCATAAATTTTTGTGCTGATTACATGAATGAGATCGATTGGGTTTGAGTTCTAACTCATAGACATGAGAGACGGTTGGAAGTTCAAGGGGTTAGGCAGGAGAAACTTTTCTGTCCTAGTGCAAAATATTTATGTACTGCCCATTTTTATGTACTTTGTAATCATGAAAAAGTTGACCCATATATAGAGATTCACTTTGATGGAATGAGAATTGGCAACCTTAGTTTCAATGAAGTTCAGGTCCTACAATTAAACAGTAAGAGTTTTACGTCATGGTTGCTAGATCACGTGGCTGTGGGGGAACATCCAATGAATGTTAAATGGTTGGCTCCTAGACCACTTGACACTTTACTTTCTTATTGAGGGTATGACATCAATGGTTTTACCTTCACCACAAAATCAGTGAATGATAAGGGTGTGTCTCAGAATAGTGGAGTGTCACTCGTATCTAATGCTTTGCATATCGATAATAGAAGTGACAATAATCCTATATACTCTCATCAGTCTTACTTCGGAGCAATTTCAGATATTTGGGAGCTTGACTATGTCACTATGCGAGTCACAATTTTTAAATGTCAATGGGTTGATTTCAACAGTGGGCAGCGGACCAAGGATTTTGGTTTCACCCATGTTGACTGGAGTAAGATTGGTTGGTGGGAAAATCCTTTCATATTGGCTTCTCAAGCGCAGTAGAAATTCTCCGGATCCTCACTGGGAGAATTTTTAGGAAGGAAAATGTACTTTCATTTAATAATTTGAGGTTGAAGAAATTATCTAATTAGGTCACACTACAACGAGTGTTGGACAAGATGATGCTATACTGATTGAGAAGGACAGTCATAGCTTCTATTGTTTCGTTCGCCGCAATGATCACGATGAGGGAATTTGGGTGAACGTTTGTGGTAAGATAAGTCATAAAAGTAAAATGGCCAAAAATATTACCAAGAAAAGAAGATAGAAGAAGTAGAAAAATCCTTTGTAATTGTGTTTGTTTTGGTCATTAGGTGCGTTAAATTTGCTTGACCAGGGATCAATTATAATGTTACTTCTATTTTGGTGGTCAAGATGAACTCATAGTCCAAAAAATTATCAATTACAAAAGCATCCATAGACAATATCACATCCTATTACAACCCATAAAAACTTGAAAAAAATAAGTCAACACAAGTCAATGTTTAAAACTAATGTGTAGAAGAAAGCAACAATCCAATAATCACCAATAGTTCAAAATGGATAAATTTCACTTTAACAATGTCGCCTCTATAGTATGTACGACTCCAAGTCATCTTCAAGATCACTTGTTGACGTGGACCGGTGAAGATGAGGATGGTGGTAGAAGTGAGATGACGTTCATACGCTCGTTGTCTTTTCTCCATTTTCAAAATATTGGCATTCATTGCTGCAAACTCCTTGTGCATGCACTTACAGAAATCACGAGCACCCCTGAAGTAGGCTTGATCTGGCTCCTCACAGTGACGTTAATTAGGCATCAATTAACCTGCATAGTGGCTTCACAAAGATAAGAATTTGTAATGTTGCTCAAGTTCCTACTACTATACTACCTAAGGCCTAGATAGTGAAACGATCGGGGACATCCACGGAGATGCTAGAAATATAAAAGTTATATATACAGTTGCAATCGGGTTTTCAATCGGATCAAATGTCAGGAATAGCTAATGCAGCAAAATGGGTTTTTTTGGGGGTTTATCTAACAACTACAAGCATGCAAGAACACATGAGAGTAAAACTATATAAAACTAGCACTTGGGGAATATTTGTGTAACATGACCTATGTTATGTTTTGATTATAGATTAAATCACATTCAAGATATACAAACACATCTAAGTAGTTATGACACGTAATGTGCTTCATGGTTAACACCTTCCCATACCTGTTATATAGGGTGCTTTCGTAATCTTCCATCGGCACAACCTTCTAAATTAGGGGAGTGCAATAACAGCTCTACCTGCTGTGAAAATCTAAATCTCCCCTGTACAATTACGTCTCGGGCACTCTACTATGAATGCTTCTCCCTTGGCCTACAGAGGCAAAGAGATGGGAACCTTATCGATGGATCTAGAGTTACGAATTACGCTAACTCTAGTTTGCTACTAATGTTATCTCTATTTGTAACCCTTTGGTTCAATTTACTTTCTAAGTCTAGTATGTGGTCGATCATAACGTTGACTCAGCAACCCACATGCACACAGTCCCAGACTATCGTTACCCGAATACATCTTGGTTTCCCTCCTCAGGAGATATCAAAAATTGCACCAACATGAAAGTATACTACAGTGTGTGCCAATCTTAGTGAAACAATTATGCAATTGACAAGAATATGAAGAACAAGCCATCTAATAATCATAAACAATAAAAATATATTTAGATCTGTAAAATATCCCAGAACAAAGAACAAATCATGAATACAAATAAAAACTACAAATTATTTATCTACTCCCCAAGCATTAAACCACAATATTTCATTGCATTCAAAGACCTTGGTCAACATTATATATATATATATATAATGAAATTAGAGAGAAGGAAGAGTTCCTTTCTCCCTCTACCTACTCTTAGAATTATGAAATTGAGCAAAAATTTAAACCCTAGCAGACATACGTTTCTATATACAGTAGTATGTAATTTGAACATGGAAAAGGCCCAAAATAGGCCAAAAAACCCTAGCACCCACAAAACGGCACGACCTAGGGGCTGGCATGATCTGAGTTTCTTTGCACGGTCGTGTCATCTGGGGATGACAGGGGCCGTGTGGCCTGGCACAGCCGTGCCAGCGTAGCCCGTCGGCTGGTCCTCCACTTTTGAGATTTGAAGCTTACGCCCACGTTGTTTGGCTTGGGCTTTGGCTGGAAGCACTTCTTGATTAGTTGAATGGCATGGACCATGTGAATTCTTACAGATCGTTGGTTGGGAGTCATTTTCTAAGCAAAATGGTGGCGCGACCATGTCATTCTTTGCACACCGTGGGCTTGTCTTCGAATATTGGAATTGAAACGACATGGGCCATGTAAAAGTGCACGGTTTTTGTCCATACTTAGCCTCATAAGGGTTAGGGATGACACGGGTCATGTTGTACCAAACATTGTGTGCCAAGAGGTTGTGGCATGCCGTGGTGGCCGACACAGTCCTTCCTGGAGGCCTCTATGACGGACATGTCGGCAGGTGCTTACTGGCTGGTGTCGGTCGCTGGTTGGTGCCTTCCAGTTGGTGCTGGCTATCGTGCTAGTTGATACCGTCGTGGCATCTTCAAAATGTTGAACTTGACTCCACTTTTTTCTGGCTCAATTCCATCTACTAGAATGTTGTGATTCCTGGCCTTCTGTCTACTATCAACCTTGAGAATGACCTTCATCTACTACCATTTTGGGAATGACATTCAAATATCTACTGCCACCATTGGAGATGGCCTTCTACAAGATAACACTGAAGTCTTCACGAACAACATACTAGCAAGCTCGCAGAAGAAGATCTAGGTGCTTGTGAGGACAAAGTGTCCATGAGATCCAATTAACTCTTCAAAACTGTGGATTTAAATAAGAAAATAAAAAACGGTCATCTGAACCATTTGTAATGTAAATATAACTAAAACTAGCAATCATCCAAACTAAACATAATAACAAACGTGTTAAATGCATTGGTTAACACATGCATAAAGGTGCAGATAAATCCCCCAACACTTCAACCTTTACTCATCCTCGAATAAAAAAAGTCAAGCAAAGATCCAAGAGGAAAGTAGCATGCAAAGATAAGTTAACCTATATATTCAACCTTAGCTACCCTAGTTCTCCCAAACATTTTAATAATCTCACAACTCTCACTCTCCCCGACGAAGGTAAAGTAACCTATTCACCAAAATCAATCCACTAAAAGGCAAAGTGTATTTGATAAGTGTGAAGATAAACATACTCTGCCAAAAGAAGTTGACAATGACAATCCAAGAGATGTTCAATTTGAAATTTCTGTTTTCTCTCAATTTTCTCTCATTTTTCCTAGGAGCCCTTTCAGGTTTTCATCCTAGTATTCACACATGTTGAGCTCACCACTCACATTTTTCCACACCAGTCTCCCAATTTTGTCTAGGGTTTTCAACATAGTCGGCCATTGCCTCTATTTTTTTCCTAGGTCTTTCGACCTAACCCGGATTTTTCCTATTTTTTTACCAAAGTAGCACTTTCAGATTTTTGACTTAGCAGGAATATTAATTTTTTTTGTGTAGCACAAAATTCCCCAAAGGTGGGCTTCTTACATCATGAAGATAAGTAAAACGAGAAATTAAAACACCAAAATTCTCTTGAAACATCCCTAAAGAAAAACTAGAAATGGTGCCCTCACACCAAAAACAAAGTTTTCGAAACAAACTAGTAAAGTAAGTTTTTGAAACTCAGGAGGAAAAAAACAAGGAAAAAAAGGTAAACATTCATCATAAAAATATCCAAAACAAAGCAAGAAAAATAAAGGAGATTCCACCATGAAGGTGTTTTAACCTCTTCCCCACACTTGGTTCATTCATTGTTCCCAATGCATGTGACTAAGGTGAAAAGAAAATTTGGAGACACCAAAGTTTTCAACTCCATTTGTTATCTTAAATTTTGTCACAATTTTCATGCATTAAAAAAATGAAAACCTAGAGTAGCACTGTTCCGGACAAAAAATTAATTGCTAACAAATCCCAAAAACACCACGAATATCAAACACGGTCCAACTATCATGAAAAAATTATCAAAATCTAATAACACATAATAAAAAAAAGTTTCTTTATCATTGTCCTCACGGCTTATTTGCATTAGAAAAGTTCATGATTGCAATCCCTTCCTTGTATACTCCAAAATTCCCCCATTCAAAATAAGGTTTTAACCCTTGTCCATTGACGAACCACTTTATGCGATTCTCATAAACTTTTACCTTTATTGTTCCTTGATCATATACCTTGGTCACCACATATGGACTTTCCCACCATGACCTCAATTAACTTGGAAAAGACATAGTCGAGATTGGAAGAAGGACTTTTTTGTCCCACAAAAAAATCCTTCTTCACTATTTTCTCGTCATGCCGTGCTTTCGTCGTTTCCTTGTAAATTAGTGCGTTGTCATAAGAGTCATGCCTAAATTCTTCAAGTTCTTGAAGTTGCAACTTTCTATGTTTCCCAACTTCACTTAAGTCCACATTCAAGCGTTTAACAGCCCAATGTGTTTTGAACTCAAGTTCGACTAGGAGGTGGAATCTCTTGCAAAAGAGGATCCGGAAAGGTGACATGCCAATGGGATTTTTGTATGTGGTCCGGTAGCCCTAAAGTGTATCATCTAATAGAGTACTTCAATCCTTTCTATACGGGTTTACCATTTTTTCAGGGATGGTCTTGATTTCCTGATTGGATATTTCCGCCTGCCCATTTGTTTGTGGGTGGTAGGCGGTAGATGTCCTATGGATCAGTTCATATCTTCTAAGCTAGGTTTCCATAACTTTGTTACAAAAATGAGTACCTCTATAAATAATTAGGGTTCAGGGTACACTGAACTATGAGAAGATGTTGGATTTGAGGAAACTCATTACTATTCCCGCCTCAATTTTCTTTGTCACTTTTGCTTCGACCCATTTGGACATATAATCCACCGCCACTAGAATGTAAAAATTACCATAGGACTCGGGGATAGGACCCATGAAATCAATTTTCCACATATCAAAAATCTCAACTGACATTGAGAGAACTTGGTCCATCTTATTTTTTAATGAGATATTTCCAATCTTTTGGCACCGATCACAACCTAGAATAAAATCTCGAGTAGGTTTCAACATGTTGGGACAATAAAGGACACATTCAGCTACTCTCTTAGCGGTCCTCTTATACCCAATATGTCTACCAACATCAGAGGAGTGAGAAAGTCTAAGGATAGGTTCAACCTCATCTTCATAGACACGCCTCCTAATCTCTTGATCATACCAATGTTTCCATTAGTAAGAATCATCCCAAGAATAATCTTTCACCTCATTTGCCAACTATCCTTTCTTTTTTAAATATAGGAGGGGGGAAACTCCCCCATGGCAAGGTAGTTCACTATGTCGGCATACCAAGGTTGGCTAGTTGTCACCCTGAAAAATTGTTCGTTGGGAAATTCTTCCCAAATGGGTTCCAAATTAGGCTTCTTGTTGGTGGTTTAGGCTCTCAAGGAGTGTCAATTTACTTAAATGGCCGGCTACCACAATTTCACTACCCTTTTTATCTCTCATTTCAAGGTCAAACTCACTCAAAAGGTGCATCCACCTAATAAGCCTAGGTATCGCTTCCTTTTTAGTCATCAAGTGGCCAAGAGCAGCATTATCCGTGTAAACTATGACCTTAGTGCCTAACAGATATTACTTGAACTTTTCCTGGGAAAATATTACGGCCAACAACTCTTTCTCCATGGTGGAGTAATTGCGTTGTGCATTATTAAGAGTTACGCATGCGTAGTATATGACATGTAGTACCCTCCCAATCGTTTGGCATAATACCGCACCTATAACATAGTAACTTGCATCACACATTATTTCAAAAGGAATGCACCAATTTGGAGGTTAGATGATAGGAGTTGTCACAATCATTTCTTTCATGGAATCATGAGCTTTCTTACCATCATCTTGAACGATAAACTCAACATCCTTTTGCAAGAATTTGCATAAGGGAGGGGAAATATTAGAGATCTTTAATGAAACGTCGATAAAATATGGCGTGACCTAAGATTGACCTAATGTCTCTAACACTAATGGGGTAGGGTAAGGATTTGATTGTGTCTACTTTAGCCTTATCAACCTCTAGACCTGAGCTGACACCACATGACCTAGAACAATGCCCTTTTCTACCATAAAATGGCATTTCTCGGAATTCAATATGAGGTTGGTGTCAATACACCTTTCTAGTACTATTTCTAGATTATGTATGCAAGATTCGAAGGAATCTCCATGAATGGTGAAATCATCCATAAAGGCTTCAACAAAACACTTGATAAACTCTGCGAATATGCTAACTATACATCTTTGAAAGGTACCCAGAGCATTCCAAAGATTAATAGGCATGCGCCTATAAGCAAAAGTGCCAAAAAGGTCATGTAAAGGTAGTTTTCTATTGCTCCTCACGATCGATGGCTATTGGGAAATATCTCGAATAGCCTCGAGGAAGCAATAGTAATATTGTCCAGCTAACCTCTCAAACATTTGGTCAATGAAAGGTAGGGGTAAATGGTCCTTGTGAATTACTGAATTTATTCAATGAAAATCAATACAAAACACGCCAACCGTTTTGAATATGGGTGGGGACCAAATCCCCGTCCTCGTTCTCTACCACAGTCACTCCACTTTTTTTGGCAACATTTTTGTAGGACTTACCCACATAATATCGGAGATAAGATATATCACCCCCTCCTTAAGTAGCTTAAAGACTTCATCTTTAACTACTTACATCATTAGTGGGTTCAACCGCCTTTGAGGTTAGCATACGGGATTTCCACCCTTCTCCAATAATATACGTTGCATACAAGTTGAGGGACTTATACCTTTGATGTCGGCTAAAGACCAACCTATATCTCCCTTGAATTTCCTAAGAACCTTAATCATCCTATCCTCTTGGTCACTAGTGATCCTACTAGAAATAATCATCGGTGTGTCTCAGCCTCGCCTAAGAAATCACACTTCAAATCTTTAGGTAGATGCTTAAGTTCGACTACGGGTGGTTATTCTTGATGTACACCTTTATGCATGTTCGAACTAATACATTTGAAACATTTCTTAACATGTTTTGTTTGGTTGATTGCTATTTTAGTTAGGTTTACACCACAAAGGGTTTAGATGACCATTATTGGTTTTCTTGTCTAAATCCTAAGTTTTGTAGACTTAATTGAGTCTAATGGTAAATTTGTATTCACGAGCACCTAGATTTTCCTTTGTGAGCTCATTAGTAGGTTGATCATGAGTGTTTCAACGTCATTTTGTAGAAGGCCATCTGTGAGGGTAGTAGAAGATAATCGAAGGCCATTCACAAGGATGCTAAAAGATACTTGAATTCCATTCGCAGGGATGGTAGTAGACAAGAAGGCCACGGATGAAAGGCAAATGAGCCAGAAAAGGTGGAGTTGGATTTCAAAAAGGTAAAAAATGAAAGGCATCATCAACTGACCGAACCAGCCGACTCGCACAAAGTAGCATTAGCCATGAGGCTAACTCTCCTAGAATGGCCCATTCCAGGGGTGGCTAGCACGGCCCATGCCAGCTGACATGGACCATGTTACAGCAGTCATTCTGTGTCATCAAAATCTCTCCAGAGCCTAAGTATATATGAGGACCGTGCCGTTTATCACGGGTTGGCACTTGTGTGGGTGTTTATTGGGGCTAATTAGGGAAATAAACAGAGAAATGATTACTTTGATGCAGAGATTTCCAGTGCAAATGACATGCAGAATCTTGCCGGGAACAAGCATAGACTCGAACTTTTCAGGAAGATCAGGCGCTCTGTTTGGGATGTTAAAATCCCCGATCGCCAAAACTAGTTGTTTCTTTTTGTGGGTGTTGATTGGAACTTGTTTAGTGTGGATTTTTTAGTGGCTTGAGATATTGAGGTAAGAACAATGCATTGGGAAGCTATGATTGCCTATCATTTTGTTCCCCCCCCCCCTCTCCCGTCTTTTCATATCATATTTCTTATTTGAGGAATGTGTGTGTTGTAAGTGTGGTGGAGGAAATATGTACCATTGCATTTTGTTATAGACGATTAGTGGTTTTTGTGTGTTTTTCTATTTAGCTTTTGGTTTTGGAACACTATTACACTTGGTGTGCATGTTTTCTTTGTTGGAAGCATATGGTTTTTAGAGGAAAAAAATTAATAGGGTTTAGGAGGAGTCCAAATTATGGACCATGTAGACGTTCATGGTCCGTGAAGCTCAAATGGTGGACAAGAGGGAGAACCAAATCCCCAAATTCTTGGGCCATGTAGATGTACATTACCTGTGAAGCTCACTTACCTTTCTACATCATCGCCATTTCTTCCCTACCACCACCAAAATACCACAAAATCCCACTTACTCTCAAAACCCTTGAAACACACATATCGAAACCTAAGACGTAACTCTCCATTATGATTCAATTATATATTTGATTTGAGATGTGTGATAGTGGTTGGGATTGAAATTTCTTGATTAGAGGTGAGGGATAGTTTATTGGGGTGATGGAAGTATGTTCATTAAATTCCATGATTGTGCCACTCAGGTTAGATTTTAGTGTTCATTTTTTATTTTGACTGCTCTTTTATTTCCTTCCCTTGACATATGTTCTATGATTGTGTATATTCATTTAGGACAATGCAAGTTTTAAGTGTGGGGTAGGGGATTAGGTGACACTGATTATTCTTGGTTGTTTATATGTAGCTAATAGCTACTCTAAAGAGCATTTCAAAAATTTTGAAAAAATGAAATATATATATATATATATACACACTCGGTTAAATTGGAAACCGTAAAGGGAGCCATAGAAAAAAATGGTAAGAAGGCCCAGATAGGTCGGAAGACCTAGGTAAAAATGAGAGGCTAGGCCAAGCTAGGTTCGAAAATCTTGGCAAAAATGAGAGGCCATGTGGAAAAAAGGTGAGAGGTGAGCTTAATATGTATGAATGCTAGTATGAAAACCCAAAATGGCTCCTAGGAAAAATGAGAGAAATCGAAAACTATTTGAACATCTTTTGAATCATCTTTTGGAGATTTCTTTGGCAACAACCCTTGTATTTCCTTTGGTAGATTCTTCGGTGGAGTAAACTAGTTTAGCACTTATCATTTTACTTTTCCTTTTTCTTCTTTGATGGATTTTGGGTGGATAGGTTACTTTAGCATCTTCGGGGAGTGCGAGAGTTGTGAGTTTCTTAAAATCTTAGAGGGGGGGGGAACTAGGGTATCTTGGGAATAAGTTTATTGTATTGGTTAACTTCTCTTTGCATGCTACATTCCTCTTGAATCTTTTCTCATTTTTGTTTACTCTCGGGCTATTTAAGGGAAGATTGATGTTCACCTTTATGCATACGTAAAAAAATACATTTGACACATTTATTATCATGTTTTGTTTGGTTGATTTCTATTTTAGTTAGGTTTACACTACAACGGGTTTAGATGACCATTATTGATTTTCTTGTCTAAATCCCGAGTTTTATAGACTTAATTTAATCTAATGAACACTTTGTATTCACGAGCTCCTATATTTTCCTTTGTGAGCTTATTATTAGCTTGCTCATGAGTATTTCGACATATTTGTTTAGAAAGCCATCCACGATGATAGTAGAAGATATTCGAAGAACATTTGCAAGGATGGAAGAAGATATTGGAAGGCCATTAACAAATATGGTAGTAGAAAATAAGTCCACGGAATTAAAGCATGGTAGTAGGTGGAATTGATTCGGAAAAGGTAGAGTTGGAGTTCAAAAACGTAAAAAAAATGGAAGGCATTGTCAACCGGCAAAACCAGCAGCCAACACGAGGCTAACACTCTTAGCATTTCCCATGTCAGGGTTGGATGCACAACCCATGCCATCTAACATGGGTCGTGTAACACCCCCTTAGCACGGGCCATGTCTTCAAAATCTCTCCAGTGGCTAAGTATGGAAGTGGATCGCTCTGTTTCACACGGCCCGTGTTGTTTCAACTAAAAAATGCAAACACCAGCCCACTGGGTGTGAAAAACAACACTACCTGCGTCGTTCAACTAAGCAAAAAGTACTTCCAGCTGGCGGTCCACGCCAAACAACATGGGGCGTATGATCAGAAGTTCAAAATGGGGTTCCGGCTAACTGCCCATGCCGGTTGACACGGTCCGTGCCAGCACGAGCCAACGTGGCCTGTGCCAGACTCAGCAGGCCGCTTCAGGATAAGGCAGCACAACCCATGCCAGGGTGTGCAGCCAGTGTCATTACGAATTTTTCAAGGCCCAATTCCCAACTTCTATATATAGGAGACTTTAGTCTTCTGGGTTCACTAAGTAGGCATAATGTAACTTTTATTTTCAAAGTAGGTGGGAAGGAAGAGGAGAGCTCTCTCTCTCTCTCTATAGAGTTCTTCTTCTCTTTCCTTCTCTTTCCTTTTCTTTGTCTTATCTTCCTAGATCCATGTTATTTAGCTCCATATTTGTCATGGATCTTCTCTTAGGGAGTACTTAATATACTTAGGGTTTGTATTTGTATTCAGGATTTAATGTTTGTTTTGAGAGATTCCTTAAATCTACCTATTTCTATATGTTTATGATTATTATATTGGCTTGTTCTTCATGTTCTTATGAATTGCATGATTATTACACTAAGATTAGAATACGCCATAGTCTACTTTCATATTGGCCCAATTGTTGATATCCCCCAGGGAGGGAAACTTAGATGTATGGGTGTGTGCATGTGGGTTGCCGTGTCAACGTTACTATCGACCATACACTAGTCTTAGCTAGAAAATTAGTTTGAATGTTTATTGATATAGATAGCATTAGTAGGAAACTAGGTTTAGCATTTTTTGCAATTCTAGAGTCGATAAGGTGCTTCACCCCTTTTGCCTTTTTGGGCCTAGGGAGAAGCATTTGTGGTGCAGTGTCTGGGACATAATCGTGCGGGTGAGATTCACATATGCACAATAGGCAGGGTCTTTGTTGTACTCCTCTAATTACGGATGTGGTTCCAATGGAAGATTACATGTGCACCCCTACGTGACAGGTTTGAGGACGTGCTGACCATCGACCACACCATGTGTCGTAAACACTAGAATAGACTTGTAGTTCTTATATGTGATGGAATCGAGGATCGAAACAACATTGATCATGTTACGCAAATACTCCCGAAGTGCTAGTTTACACAGTTTATTCTCTTGTGCTTTGCATTCTAGTAGTTGTTATTCCCCCCCCCCCCCCCCCCGAAAGGCCCTTTTTAGCAATACTAACTATTCCTTACACGTGATCGGATTTACAGCCCGATCATGGGTGTGTTTATTTAATTTTTAGATTTCTAGCATCTTTATGGATGACCCTGGTCTTGCTACTATCTACCCCATAGGTAGCATAGTGGTATGAATGAGAGCAATATTATAAACTTTATCTTTCAAACGCTCTCCTCTCGGTTTGATTAGTGGATCTCCTATTATTTATTAGAGATGCTAGGAGGGGGCAAATAACCTCTATTGAAGGTTTGGTCTCGGAAATCGCTATGTCATCTAGGTTCTTGGGTAGGGCCTATAATTAGGTCTCAATTTGAGTATTAACCTCCCTAACACTCTCCACTAAGCTGACATTCTAAGAATCAAAGTGAACATAATTCTAAGGATTATTCTCTAAATCCACATTTATAGCTATATTTAAAAGTTTCTTGCACAATATAATGAAGGGCACCAATAAAAATTGGAGGGGACTTATCAACAATTCAATTCACACTCTCATGGATGTTAAAATCCACAACGCATTTACACCACTCTAAGGTTAACTTCTCAATATGCACATCGACTTTAGCCTTAGCGGTTTTAAAGAAGGGTCTCCCCAGCAATACAAAGGTGGTCTCATTTTCATTTTCTATATCTAAGAAATAAAAATCAGCCAGGAATGATTGTCAATTAACGTAAACCATCACATCATCCACAATACCTCATGGGTATAAGGTGGAGCGATTAGCCAATTGGACTACCACCCTGTGCATGCATTTTTGACAAGCTTAATGATCTATACAGAGAGTAAGGTATACCATTAATAATGCCCCTAAAACCTTTGAAGGGTCTTTAATCAAAGTATCTTGAATTGTGCAAGGAATAACAAACATGCCAGGATCTTTACACTTAGGAGGGACGTCAATTTTCATGAGACGTGAGAGTTGACTACTAGTTTGATCTGTCAATCTATGCCTAAATTCATGTATTTAATCACATAACTTTTTCAAAAAAAAATTCACAATCAGGCATAAATTGAAACTGGCAAAAATAAAAGTGCTAACCTCACAATAGCTGAGGATCTCAAGTAAATCCTTGTTGTGCTCGCCGCCTTGCTCATTCCTTAACTAATCCAAAAGATGGTGTGTGAATTCTTGCGAACTGCCATTTGGAAGTTATTTTTGAGTATAACGGTGATGAGGAAGTGTCATTTTTTGCACCCCGTGGGCTGGTATTTGAATTTTGGAACTGAAACAACAAAGGTCGTGTAAAAGGGCACGGTCCGTGTCCATACTTAGCCTCATAAGGGTTAGGGGTGACACGTGATGTGTTGCACCAAATGGCTCATGCCAAGAGATTATAGCAAGGTCATGCTAGCCGGTATAATCGGTGTTGGAGGCCTTTGGCATGGCAGTTTGCCATGGCATGACTGTGTCGGCTAGTGCTTGGCGGTCGCTGGTTGGTGCCTGCTTTCTGGTGCTGGCTGTCGTGCTGGCTGATGTCGTTGTACCGCCTTAAGAATGTTGGACTTTGACTCCACCTTTTTCTGGCTAAATTCCATCTGCTACTACGTTTTGATTCGTGGCCTTCTGTCTACTACCATCCTTGCGAATGGCCTTCATCTACTACCATTCTTGAGAATCGTCTTCAAATATATACTACCTCCATTGTAGATGGACTTCTACAAGATAATGCTGAAGGCCTCACGAACAACCTACTATAAGGCTCACAGAAGAAGATCTGGGTGCTCGTGAGGACATAGTGTCCATTAGATCCAATTAAGTATTCAAAACTCAGGATTTAGATAAGAAAACCAACAACAATCATCTAAACACTTTGTAATGTAAACCTAACTAAAAAAAGCAATCAACAACATAAAATATAATAACAAATGTGTCAAATCCATTGGTTGATGCATGCATAAAAGTGTAGATTAAGGCTTTCTCCAAATCTACAAATGTTTATAACATAGACATAAATATGTATAATAATATATTAATAACTTGAATAAATTGCAATGAAAAAGAAGAGTTCACTTACCTCCATCAATTTTGGGCCTCATTCTCAGCTCCCCATCTCCTAGCATCGGGTGACACCATTTATGACCGACCAACACCCATCTTTTATTTTCAGTCTTGTCGAAATACGTTGGTTCTTTCTCCTCACCTGTGATTTCCAAGCTCTCGATTTTCCTTAATATTTTAGTGATCAAATTTTCATGAGGGAGGCTCTTCAAAACCTAGTCAATGTGTCAACATAAAGCATGTGCCTAAATATTGCCGCCCACGGTTTATTTTCATACCCTCCATCATCAAATAAAACAACATCAAGGTACTATAGGTGGACTTAGTGATGTGTCAGGATTTGGGAACTAAGCATATTGCAATAATTTCATAAACAATGCTTTGATCTATTGTTAAAAAGTTGAGGTTAAAAGTCTCCGGTTTACCCAAATCCCCTGCATCACGGTTGATGTACCTAACACAATGTTGGGTAGGGTCAACGTATGGGTAATCAACTAGCAGTGCTCATTTTCCTCTATTGTAACAATCATTCAAAGGACCACTTCTTTAGACTGTGTTGAAATTCTGCCAGAAACCCTGGGGGTTTACTATAATTAACCGCACCACTTCTTTAGACTGTGTTGAATAATAATGAGCAGACCAGCAGTTGAACCAAAACAAGTGGTGCCAATGCCATCCACATTACTAGCTACCAACATAATTGTAAAGTTGGTAGTCGGTATTTTGTCATCTGCTGGGAATTTATTGCAGCCTTATCAACACACTTTGTCTATTCTTATCAACACACTTTGTCTATTCTTTAGTTTTAGTTATTTGTGCACAAAATCTTTTCACGGTCTATAATAAATATATTTAACTGTAAATATCGATAATAATACACAAAAAAATTGATATTTAGAAATTACATATTACGACGAATCTAACCAAATCTCATATGATAAAATTATATTTAAATACTTATTTAAATATATGGTCAAAATTCGACATCTTTGACTTAAAAGATTCCGTGCAGAATAGGT
Organism: Rubia tinctorum; assembly: GCA_032355605.1. Classification (NCBI taxonomy): domain Eukaryota; kingdom Viridiplantae; phylum Streptophyta; class Magnoliopsida; order Gentianales; family Rubiaceae; genus Rubia; species Rubia tinctorum. The sequence goes on along the minus strand of JAULKM010104316.1, from coordinate 905 downwards.
TGGTACGGAGGGAGTTTCTTTTTACAAGTTGTGAAAAAAGCTCGTGCTACACCCGCAAAAAATAATCCTACTAGTAACAACTTTTGAAAAGATTTACTACATCCGATCCGGAATAATTGACACACTTTTTATTTTCGTCTGCCCCATATAAGATGACACACTTTAATTCTTAACCAAAATGGTAAATAATATGTTGTAAAATTCTTTTAATTTTTTTTAAATTCAACAACTTTATGACTAGTGTCATTGCTTTTTAAAATATCCCTATTTTTTTATAATTATTCTTTGTTACCTCATCTTGCATAAAATTTCATGCCACATTTCCATGTGAAATTTATTCCGGAAGGAGGGAGTATAAAATTTATAAGGGCCACTAAAATCATTTGTAATCCTTATATAGTGGCTATTATGATAATTTAGAATATTATTTTACACGTACACTAAAATTTTGCAATATGATAAATATAAGAAGAAAAAAAATAGGTTTCCTGATAATATGTAAATAATAATAAAATTTAATGGTTGAACTTGTCTTAGTTTGATTTTTAAAAGTAAAAATGTGTCAAACTCTATGGGATCGAGTGGTATATTTTTATAATTTCACATTCAATTATGCAATATCACTTTTTTAACTTTTAAAATAAAATATTTAATTTTTATAAAAAAATTAAACATTTAAAATAAAAAATTCAATGAACTTCACATAATCTTCCCGCCATTTCTTTATTATTATAGACTTTCTGAAAGAAATCATATAGCGAGATATGTATAATTGTGGAAAAAATGATTAATGATTAATGTTTATGATTAATGCAGACTGGGGGCCCGGATTATGAAGTTCCACTAGGAAGAAGAGACGGCCTTAGCTTCGCAACAGAAGCAGCAACATTATCCAACCTCGTCGC
>JAULKM010104308.1:0-24910 GCA_032355605.1 Rubia tinctorum | reverse complement strand
AATTGGAGAATAATTTCATACATTAATATGAAATTCAATGGCCTATATTTACAGTATCACAATGCCACTAAACACAAGAAATGATCATACAACCTAACAAATATCTATAGGTAAAGTTAACTAAGCAATAACTATAGATAGGAATAGAAATCACTAGGAAATATATTCTGCAACAAATCATATTTTCAACATGTACTAAAATATGTTACTCTACCACATTAGGATTTTCTAAATTCGCAGAGCAGTCCTGAATTAAATGTCTAACCAAGTAATTTATTGCACTGTCGATGTCAGCTTTGAATAGGGTTTTGTTACGCATGGAAAAATCCGTGTATAAGAGATGAAAAACATTAGAAAAAGATGTTAAAAAAATTAGAAACATGTTAGTTAAGATGTCGATAAAAAACAACTTTATACTTACTTTGTCAATTTCTAGGTAATCCAACCATACTTCTTGGATGCACTCCATTGCGTATAACATTATTAACATCTCTACTCTGATGTTTGTGCTTGTTTTTTGTACAAAGATATATAACATGAGATTTTGAAATATTGTATAACATATATTGAAAGTTTGCATGATTTTTTTAACGAAATTAACCTTTGTTTCGAATACGTCTAAACTCATGTCACTTTGGTCGATGAGATTCATTACCGAAGATATAATTTTGACAAATGTTTCAGATGGTTGAAAATGGTGTGGATTCATCCACTATACGCTCTTGTTTGCGGGGTTAATAAAACCAATTGCCAATGTTCCCTTCACATCAAAGTTTATGTACCATAAAATTTTAATTAAATAATATTAATAAATGAAATAAACATCGTGACAATCAACTCTCAATGTATGGTGCAACTAATAGTTTCTTATCCACCTGTCCAAGACTCTTGCGTATGTAGTAAATCCTCTTTTTTCCACATAAATCCAATTTCTTGAGTCATTACTGGGCACAAATACCCAATCTATCCTTGTCCTTTTGATTCGCGAAGAAATACATGTACCTTCACAATAAAATCTGGCTTGATAGAGAATTGTTTAAATGTTTGAAAATTGGTTATAAAATTCAATAAATATAATACTCATAGTAGGTAGAGGAACATGAGTGTTGGTTAACCTGGTCACATTTCCACAGGTCTTCAAAATCACAACACAATGCGAAGATTTCCCGCTTCGAACCAAATACACATTCATTTCCCCGAAATGAATATGTTGAGATGCATTCATGATTTGAAATTCTATTATATAACACTTGTACAAAAGTGTGGGGAATCCTACATGACTTGTGGTGGTGCACGAGAGGTATAATCTTGTTGGGTGTTTTGTTCACGATTTTCAGTGTCGTGGCTGGGGTGACTTTCAAATGTCGATCCTTTAAAGGATAAACATAAATGATACGACGAGGTCACAAAAGAAATAATCCTCGTGTGGGTCCTACTCGCTTGTATTCACCATCCGGAATAGGCAAAAGGTCCTTAGGTTTCACCGGATGCTCCAATGAAACACTACAAATACCATATCCAATTGGAATAGAGTGATGAATGAAAAATTCCATCAATTCGTGTAAAATTCCATCAGCTACATGGAATGGTCTACCCCCAACGCCTTGATCATTGTATAGTTCACATAGATATAATGTCTACATCAAACGAAGAGAATGAATATGAGATTATATTAATAAAATGGTAAGTTTTGAATGAAAAATAAATTTCAAACCTTTATTTTTCTTGTTCAAAGTATCGAGTGATTACAAAAGCTTCTCATTGTGACAAAAAGGCACCCACACCTCTAGCACAACCTGGGTGATTGGATTTCCTCGTTACCTCACAAAGGATGTCGTGCTTCCCCGTTGGAATGAATTAGTCATCTATTTGATCTTACTTCAATTTATCCTACACATGTAAAATAATGTTAGCATTTTTGGCAGGATTATGCTTCGAAGAGGAAGCAATGACCAATGACTTACCACATGTTCCGTAAGTTGAATTTCTTCCGACTTTTTAAATGCATCATCTTGTTTTGTTGCCTTTCGAGGATTAAATCTCACCGCTCAATATCGTTCACATCTATTGGTATTACCTTCGACCTTGCCTCATCCTCCATTATCCCCCCGATTGCACTTTGAACACCCTTTTCAAATCATTCCCGCACTAACTCCTTTGGTGAAAACGACTTATAATGCGACTTGGGCAGACCTTTCTAATCAACATATGCGACGTGGCACAATATTAAGTAGGTTTATTACTTAGTTTGTTTAACGTTTTACTTCCTTTAAAATAATAACTGAAGTAAAAACATATTACTTTCCTTGGTTATTTTTTAACTGAGGTAAAAAATATAATTTACTTCTAAAATAAAAATAACCGTGGAAAAAGAACTTTTTACTTTGGTTATTTTACCTAAATCGAAAAACCGAGGCAAAATGGGCAACGTAATAGGTCATTTTTCTTGTAGTTGTTAATGTACAAAAAAAGAAAATAGTAGGCCAAACAGCAGTCTGTTGAGGTCCGCGATATGCACAAAATGCTACTTCTTCATTTCTTCATTTTCTTGTCTATGTCTTCTTAAAAATTCACTTCTTTGCCTTCCATTATTCAACTCTTCTAGCCCAAAACAATGATCTTGAAATCCTCCAATCTTCACATCTTTGACTCTTTACACAAAATTCCCTAGAAAAGTAGTAAGAGCGCAAAAGTTGCTCTTAACTCCCCTAAGAAAATTTCAAGGCAAAATGCAAAATCTAGAGCTCAAAATTATACAAAAGTGAGTCCAAAATATCTTAAAATAAAAACATAAAATAAACAAATCAAACTTCTCCACACTTGAATCCTACTCGTCATCGAGTAAGAAAAGATTCAAGAACAAAAAGAGATTCATATATTCACCCTCTATCACTAATGTTCTCCCAATCAATACCACCCAAAAACACTCATTATCATCAATTCCAAAATCAAATATCATATGACATTTTTTCAAACCACAACTCAAATTACTAATTCTACCCAACCATGTCGGCTGACCTAACGGGTATTACCCAAGAGGTATTGACCACTGATGTAGTATTCTACATTTGGGTCAAGAGAAACTGAGGCCCATTATTAATAGCGCTCTATCAACCATAGTGAAAAGATGGAAAAAAGAACATTAAAACAAAAAATGGAGAATTTTCTTGGATAAATGGGAAGGGATGTCATGCAGCTGCGGTAGGAGAAAATTTTAGTCTTTCAACATATACATATAATTAGATATCAGTATAATTTAAGATAACACTAGTGTTGGATAGAGTGACTAAAGACGGTTATTATAGACTAGAGAAATCACCTGTATGAGACTTTTGTAGTCCCAACTTTTATTCTTAATGATCAACGATGGTTCTAGGAACTCTTTTAAACTGCCTCAAAAAATTAGTTATTTTTTGTCTTTGTTCGCTGTGTGAAACCTCCTTTAAATGACTTCTGAACTTGGAAGGTTATTGATTTGGTCAGATATTAGCAGCAGTTCCGGACTTAAAACTCAAAGTCAGTTCTGGTACCTGGAGTTGTCTCTGACTTACATGTCCCTGAATCGTCTGCTCAATCCGGTCACAATATTTTATTTGAATGATTTAGGGGATTATTTGAAATAATTGATTCCGTATTCGGGACATGAATCTGGTATATATATGTTCAGGTTGAGGAACCGGTCTTCCTGTCTTTGGGAACTTGGAACTTGTGCTGAGGAAGGGTTTCCGAACTCCGAAGACGTGTCCCGAGAAATGGAAAGAAAATAAATATTTTGTATAATCTAGCATAAACCAACCTCAAATCACATATTCTAATTTCGATAAATATAGAAACGATTGGGCAATGTTTCAAAAATGTATAGATACCGCTAAACTAGCACTTATCTACACATAGGAATAAATATCACCTAGATTGTATTCCGATCAAAATGTGTGACAACATTAGCCTACGTAACACTTTACATCATGATTTTAGATCCATTGAAAATCTATTGACAACGCTAATCAAGCAACTATCTATAGATATGAATAGAAACAAGTATTTTCTATTCCACACATACATGTCACGATGTTAAGATTTATGCTATACTACCACGCTAGGTCTTCCAAGAGTTGTGGATCAGACATTTTTAGATGTCTTGACAAACAATTTCTTACCGTGTTGATGTCCTCTTATAAGTAAGGCTTGGATTCATTTTGAAAAATTTGTGGACATTAAAATATAAGAAATTATTTTTAGTATTGTAGTAGTTTATTGATCAATATTAATCTAGAATTGAAATATTAATGAACTAAATGTTTACCTTCTCAACTTCTTAGGTAATCATACCGAACATCTTTCAATCACTCAGCTGCATACAACATTACGTAGTACCCACACTCTAATGTTGTTGCTTGTTGTTTGTTTCTTTTGCTAATTGATAATTTCCATGTAAATTAGTAAATAAATATTAATGTTAGAAAATTAGGTTGCTTTAATAATTAGTGAATTCAAACATTGATTATGAGTACGCGTAAGGTGTTTTGAACATTAGAATTATGGAAAGAACTCTTCAAAATATTGGAAGTGCAGTGGAACAATCAATATCAAAGACCAATGATCCATGTATAGAAATTATTTAATATTTCATGATTCATAAAATGAAATCATTTAATTAATATTATTCAAATAGAAAGCAGTACCTCTCAGTGTAAGGTACTATGAAAAATTGATATTCTTTCAACCTATGCTTTTGCGCACGTATTTGATCTGCTCTTGGTCTGAATACCCAATTCCTTGAATTATTAACGGGCACAAATAGCCTACCCATCTATTTTCCCTTTGATTGGAAAATTAATACATGTACCTTTGACATTAGAATATCAAGATTAGGTTTCAATATGTATGAACATCGATGTAGTAGGGAAATAAATTTAAAACACAAATTCATACTTACAATAGAAAGAGGGACATGATTGTTTGGTTGATTGGTCACAACTTCATAATTCTTCAAAATCCTCCCACAATGCGATGATGTCCATGCGCCTACCAAACACACACTCATTCCCAGAAAAAGTGTTTGTTAAGTTATGTTCGTGTGAAGAGAACCAGTTGGACATTATGAAAACAATAGGCAGTGACCCCCTTTTCCACTAGTGCTCTCTTGTTTGGAAGTTTGGGGATTTTTTGCATTTCTACAATTGCTTTTGTGGGTGTTCGCCGCATTTGTTTCAAATGAGATTCCTTCTCCAAATCGACGTAAACTAGACGCCGAGGTCATAGGAGGAATATTCCTCGGGCGGGTCGTACGTTCTTGTAATCCACATTGGGAATTGGAAAAGTTGCATTGTGCACGAATTGTTTCTCCACCGAAGCTCTTGTAATTTTATCCCCGATAGGTTTGGAGTGATGATGTCTCATATATTCGTATTAAATACCATCGTCCATATGGAGCGGTGTAGCCTTTTCACCAACATCTATGAAAAGATTCTTAATTGATTTCCCTACAAAAAATATATAGTTTCTACTTTGTAATATACCAAAAACGGAAGTTATTTGATATAAGAAGGTCAAACTTTTTTCTTGGTGAGTAAGATGGCCTTGTCTCGGGTTTCTTCAAAAACAGTTGCCTTTTGTACCCTATTCTTATTCACTTTGAAGGAGGCTCCCAATTATCGCTAGTTGCATCCTCTGGATTTTCGGGTATAGGAAGTCCTGTGTGCTTGACTAATTTCCAAATAAAAATTTCTTGCTGCTCTAATCACTTGTCTTGTATGATGGCCTCCATTTTAAATACGTTGATTCTTGATGGCTTAGCTCCAATGTAAGGATGCACAATCCCAAAAGACTCTCTTTGTGTCAAGAATGCACCCATCACTCTTGCCCATCCAAGGTGTTCACTTTTACCCATTGCCTCACACAATATGTCGTGCTTACCGGATATTATGAGTTGACCTTCAACTTTATCTTTTTTAGTTACATTTACGTATTTGAGATTAACAGTAAAAATGAACAGGAAAACATATACTTTTTCTACTACTAAACTATTCCAAATAGTAAAATTCTCACCACTTTCTCCCAAGTTGTATTTTCGTATCTTTGACATACCCATCTTCTTTGTTTTGTTGATCATTGAGGAATATATCACATCGTTCAATCCCTTCCACATAGATTGGCACAACCGATTCCCGTGCCTCTGGCTCAGGCGTTCCCTTCTCGGTGACCAAAAGTACAACTCTTTCAAATTGGTCATTTACCATCGAGCGCGACCAATGTATACCCCCCGCGACTGTTCCTATACGGAGCTATGCTCAAAGATAAAATGTGTTTTTTCTCATCCCTCGTCCCCTACGTTTAAATATAAACTATTCATGAGAATTTTGAAATGTGTACAAAAAAAACTTATATAATATTATGTAAAACCCACATTTTTTTCATTCTCTAACGCTCTTGCCTCGTGGATCTCCCAACACTCCGGTTGAATGTGTGTGTAAGTTATCCATGGTCGATCAACTTTTATTCGAGAAGATGTAATCCATTGATAGAGTGTACTTGTGTTCTTTCCAACTTTTGGATAACATATTCATGGCCCTCTTTTTCAAGTCATTCATGTCCGGAGCATCGACCCGTGACATAAATGAAATATAGAATAAAATTATCATTGATTAAATAAATAATGTCTAACAAATATTGGTCAACAAATATTTTTGCAAAGAAAGCAATGAAAACCAATTTTGACGAGTATATTTTAGGTTTATGTCTTGCACTCCAACCATAATGTCTCCTTGTATTTTTTAGGTTCTTTGTGCCAATTATCATAACGAATGTCTACCCTTATCATACCGATCTTCCCTACCCAACTAGACCACTTGGAACGTTCTTCTGACAAACAATGACCCATATTATTGAAAACCAACAATGTAAATTCCTTTCTAGCCATTCTTCTTTCTAGAGTTCTACAATGCGTCTTAGCAATTGTAATCACATCCGACCTCTCCCCTTCCTCATCTTCATCAATTTTTGTCTCAGTATTTCCATTTTACAAAGATATATGATCATCACGAGAACTTTTTTAAGACATATTTTAACCTAACAACACCCATAATATCAAATCTCCTCCCCCAGGGGTTGAACTAAAAAATATAAAACAATAATTTATTTGAGTGAAACTAATTTTAACAAAGTGAATTGATAGATTATAATGCTAAAAATAAGACAATGAAGTCATTTTGATCATGAAAAAAACAAACTGGATAAATATAACGTCAACTACAATTTTGAATGATTGAAGATAGAAATAATTACCTAATATTCTCTTATAGACGTATGATTATTATTCCAAGCTAGCTCCAATGTATGACTTCAAAAACCAAGCCCCTAAATCCACCATCTATGACAATATATGGAATTGTGCTTGCACTCCATTCGTACCTAGGGTTTGATGTGGTTAGGATTTCAACATGAATTTTGTGGAAGATTTGAATTTTTTTTGAGATGGAGAAGGGTTTGGTTTGGAGTTTTGAGGGAAAAAATGGGGGGAACTCATGCCCTAAAAAACAATCAATGCTTCTTTGAAATTTGCCTTTAATCCTCCATTTTTTAAATTGTCTAACTTCTGCTCCAAATTTGGAACAATATCTATTATTCTTCTGACTGGACAGGAGAATGTTCCTCACTCGAAAGTTCTTTGGATCATGTCATTATACCCTTGGGGAGAATTTCTTGATTCACAACTGCTATAAATATATATATAAAATTACCAACGGGATTAGAATCCCCAATTCAAAAATCCTCCAAGAACCCTAGCCACCCCATACACATCTAAAATTTTAAAGAAAGGATACCAATTTTTCTCATCAACCATGTAGTGTAACCGTGGTGAAAGGATGACTAGCAACACTGTGAGCGCTTTTGCAAAGAGCCACTACCCGATTATAAAATTTTGGGGAACACCGATATTTTTCAATGAAGAGGCACAATCTAGGTATGCCGATTTTCTTATTTTTAAAAGTGTACAAATACTAAGGTTGTACGTAGTGAGCAATGTGAGGAATTATCAATAGGCTATTTGCTTCAGTACTTTCGTAACCAACATTGTGAGAAATAATTAACCTTAGAGGATAGAGTACACAATGATGAATTGGTGAAATTTTATGCTAATCTGGGGAAGAATTTCAATAATAAGGATTTAACCCTGGTTAATGGATTTAATGTGATGGTAACAACATACACTATAAACGTTGTGTTAGGTTGCCCTCTTAATAAACCTACAACTTCGGGCCCCGATAACCTTGTGGGTCCCTTAGAGATTTTTCATCACAAGAGTTGGCCTACTGTTACCAAGGCAACCCTTTGTACCCAGTAGAAATGACAAGGAATTACTTTTAGAGGGATGAGCCCGGGGTGGGTCAGGCTGAGCGTTATGATATGGGAAGTTGACTATCGAGCACCAGATAGTTTTTGAGTAGATTCGTATGAACGTCTTTCCATCGGGGGCCCCGCATGTGATCCAACTATAGGAAAACTATTGTTGTTTATCCAGGATACATTATCATTTGCTACATGCTCAAGGCGGGGTTGGGAAGGAAGAGCTACCAAACGAGGGGGTTGATAACGACATTGATGAGGCAGTTTGGTGGGTCCTCGTAGATCGTCCATTGTGTCTCAAATATTATGACGAGTCTTGGTTCTAGCACAAGTAGCTATAGGTGGGTGATGATGACTAATTGCGCCATAAGGTGGTCCCCAGTACTAAGACAAAGATGGCAAATAGAGCAAGGGAATCTACACTCGACAGGGCAGAGAGATCTACTTCTTGTAAGTGAAATACTTTTAAATTTTTAACATTACTTTTTAACTATACTTGTTAAGGTTGATAATCCAATTTGAATTTCTATTATAAATAGGTGGGGGTCGCGGATGGAAGAGTATCGTGAGCCGTTATTTACATTTCATCCATTCATACATTCCAAAAGTGAACAAGGAGATGGAAGCAGTGGAAACCAATCATGCCAAATTCATAAAACCTACAGGTCTACAGTTGGAGCTTAGCGATTATGAGAAGATGCCCAACTTCTACCGGGACTTTACTACTATCGAGACAGAGGATGAGGGTGAGGAGTAGTCCATTAGAGTGGAGAGTGATCTGGAGCTTGCATCGATGTTTCCTAATGATAGCTAGAGCTAATGCGTTTTTATAGTTAACCAGAAATGGACATTTTCAAAACAAGTGTATTATTAATATGCTATGGATTATTTAATTTTGTTTTATTATGGCATTAAATTCTTCTTGATTATGTCATATACAATTTCATGTTTATCTTATAGTCGTGATAGCAAAAATAACAGTTATATTATCTATGTCCTAGTAAGATAAACCGAATGAAAGACTCTCTCATTGGTTTCCTTTCCATATGTGCCGAAGATGTTTCTGAATCGGAACTTCGTCAGCTCTGTTGTTTTTTAGATTCAAACAAGTTCCTTAATCAGAATGTGAGAATTCAAAAATAGGTGAATTGGGAATTCAAATTCCCATTACCAAACCATGACATCCATCTTTCACTTGCTCACTTGGAAATACCTTCCCCAAACCCAACATTTTTCAGTACCACTTCAATTAAGCAATGGAAAAATCAAACCAAGGTGGACGGGGTGGTGGACGGCATTCTAAATCAACGAATTCTAGTTGGGGGAGGAACTCTGATGACAAAGGGTAAGTTTTGTATCCGCTCAAGCTCAATCTAGGTATAATGTCCTTCGTGATAGTGGTAAATTATTAGATTCATATATTTTGGATTTGAATGTTAATGATAGTATTGGTTTAGCGGATCCCTTGTTAAATTTCAAGACCAACATGTCATTAGGTTATTCACATTGAATGAATTTGCACATTTCGATGAAGTTTATTACTTGTATAGCAATTGGCATGAGGTTGATGGGGTTGGGGGGGGGCTTAAAAGACTAAGGTGAGTGGGTTTGAGATAGACATAAGTCCTTGGATTATTAACCATCATTTGAAATATCTAGTCTCATCGGTGGAAAGACCTAGTCTCAAGTGTCGCGGCCCAGTGCCAAACTCGGGATACGTACTATCTATTTTCTTCCACTGCTAACCATCCAACATATGACTTATCACATCATCCCCCAGGTGATCTCTTTTAGCATGCCATCAAACCAACTTAGCATCTTCTTTATATGAAAACAACTTCTTCAACCAGGGAATGATAAGGAGATACCATAAAACTTTTGTAGTATTTTTCTTCATGGTCAACTCCGCTTCCGGACCGACCTCAATTTCACCCAGCTTCAACATGTACTGCGACTCACCATAAACCCTACAACACTCTAGGTTCTTGTCCTTTTCACCCTTAAAAAACATATAATCATTTGAACATGTATGCATTTTCTCCACTTCCATTCCGTTTGGACAAAGAATTATTTTATCGGCATACGACGGGCAAAAGATTACTTTCCATAAGAAATTCACTAAATAATTCAAGACTCTCTATCATCCCTTTCTCAGTCCAACCATATTTTGCTTTCAAATTCATCACGCACAAATTCATGCTCAACACCGAATGCCTTGAACCCGCATACAATGTTGTCTTCTTATCGTTGTACAAAGCTTCTAGAACCTCAGGTTTCCATAAAATTATCTAGCAACATTCTCAACCATTTCTTCAAAACCAGAATTCATAAAAGAATCATCATTTTCTTTAGGAATTATTTCTTCCTGCAAAGCGGATCAATGTCCCCGTGCCACACCCAAGAGGTGTATCCAGTTTGAAATCTTGGCATGATTATATGTTCACATATCTTCTTCATACCCAAATATACATCATTATTCTTACAAGGGCATCGTGATCACACAACGCCATTCTTCAAAGCGTGTTCTTACACAACCACAAGAAATGTTTCTATAAACGGGAAGTAATCGGGTGATTTTCTTAAGTCCCTGGCGATAAATTCAATTCAATCCATAATAGATTATACATATATCAGAGATACATTCACACAAAAAACATTCACATTAACACTCATCATCTAAAATCATTTATCATAATTAACCAATTGCATGAAAAACATTTATATAAATCATTAAACGAAGTAACCAAAATTCCCTGAATGTCTTTACAACCATGGAATCGAATTGTTCTTAACTTTTTCATTGACAAAGTTTCACTTAGTTGGCCCTTCAAGACACCCCTTCCGAAAATGGAATTTCCTCTAATGACTCTGTAAAATAAATGAAATATATTCGGCCATCATTACTGTCAGAATACAATAGTTCTAAAGTTGGAACACGCACACTAAACCCTGCGACCAGATGAAAAATAGTTCCAAGGCCGGAACATAAGCCCGATTAATGCTACAGTTGAGGAAATAAATTCTGAACGGTCTCTCAAAAGTTACAAGTTCGTAACTAACCTCGGATGTTGATTCCATTAGAACACAAAGATTTAGAAGGAGGTTCTACATACAAAACACAATCAAAGGGACTTAATTGCACAGGGGAGAAAGAGACCTGTGCAATGTGCCATAGCCGTTGTTGCACTCCCCTAGTTGCGGAGGCAATGCTGATGGAATATTTTATACGCGCACCTCTATGTGACAGATAGGGGGAATTTTTTACCATTGTACGCAACACATGACACAAACACAAGAATAAGGTTAAGTTATTGTATTTGATAAAATGGAGGAAGGAAATAACAATCAACCATGTTACGCAAATATTCCCAGAGTGTTTGTTCATACTGTTGATTGCATACTTGTAGTTGATAGTTGAAAATCCCCCCAATGGTTATTTTCACAACACTATTTATTCCTAACACTTGGTAAGATTGATGACCCGACCACAGTTGTGTTTGGAAGATTACTAGATTCCTGGCATCTCTGTGGATGATCCCGTTACTTGCCACTATCTACTATTCTTGTTAGTGTAGTAGTAGGTATAGAAGCAACATATAAATCTTATCTTTCACTCCTAATCGTCTTTCTCTCGTGTTTTTCACGACGCTCGGGAGTGGGCGGGTCAGAACCCAATTTTACCATTGGATTCAATACCCTTGGGAAAAACTAGGAAGAACCTTTCTCTCTCCACCTACTCTTAAAACTAGAAGATAGAAGTTAAAACTAATGTTTCTCTTTCTAACTTCTTAAACCCTAGTGAACATAGGCTCTTTATATAGTAGGTAGGAAATGACCTTAAAGTGGCCCAGAAAAAAAAAAGAAACCCTAGGCTGAGTGTTGGCACGAGCCTTGCAATAGAACACGACTCGTGCAATAGCACATGAGCCAGTGGCTGGATGGGCTAGAAGGGTTATTTGGTTATCTCAATGGCACATCATGTGCTAATCCATGCGAGCAGTGAGTTGAAGCTGAACTTTCCTCATTCTAATGGAACATTCATGCAAATCCTTACGGAGTGCCGACTGGGTCTTTGAACCTTGGCCTTCAAGGTGCATAGGTTGGGAAAAAGAACATGGCTTGCGCCAATACTGAGCCGCAAAACTAGAAAAATATACGAGCTATAAAAATGCACATATCATACGCCCTTACTTAGCCACGCCACCATATTGGCTAGCACATGCTGTGCAAAAGGGCAAGGTCATGCCGGTCTTCAAAATCTTCCGGGCTTCAACTCCTTTCTCTCTGGTTCATTTCTATCTAATACCACGATTAAGTGCATGGCCTTTGGTTTACTACCATCCTTGTGAATGGCCATCAAATATCTACTACCATTCTTGAAAATGCCCTTCTACGCCAAGGTGCCTACGATTGATGTACAAGGAAGCTCACAAAATAGGATCTGTATGCTCATGAGTACTTGGCATCCATTAGGTCTAAATAAATCTACAAAACGTGGGATTTAAGCAAGAAAACCAACAAAGGCTATTTAAACTCCATGTGATGTAAACCTAACTAAACGTAGCTACCAACCATACAAAATATATGAATAAGTGTGCTAAATGCACTGGTTAACACAAGCTTCCAGGTGCAGATCAATGGTAGAGGATGTCGAAGAGAATTTCACGGGAAACTAGTGGTTCTAAAGCCCAACATAATGACAAAAGGAATGTGTAGTATGAAGGCTCTAAACATTCGATTTTGAGTACGACAATGAGAGTGATGAACTTGAAAGCTAAATTTGGGTGGACAGATAAAGAGATGATGGAGACTTATGCTGATTTTTGAGTGAAAAGAGGGGGGCTCATGCCGGATTTTGCCACGGCCCATGCCATGGCCCCTTGGCACAGGCCGTGTCGGTTGGTGCGGGCCGTGCTAGCTTCTGGTCCACGCCGCGTGTAGCTGGTTCGCATGGCTTACAACCTTTTGTCGGATTTGGGAGTTCATGTAATCAATTTTATAGTGCTCCAGAAGACGAATCCAATGGTGACACCCTCAAGTGCTGATTCTCTTGGGATTTTCCCCTGAACTACATTCAACCTCGAACAGCGATCCCTCCATTTATTCTTTGGCCTTCTTGAACTTTGACTTCGCCTTTCATGGTCTCAATTTCTTCCACTACTATGATTTAACTCTCATGTATTTTTAGTCTGGGTGGTTTATAATCTGGATCAGCTTCAACATGGTAAAGAAATTGAGAATGTATTGCTTGGATTAGGGTGTAATCCAAGTGTACCTGCTATGTTTATAGGAGGGTTGTTTGTGGGCGGTTCAGATTAGGTTTCCAGCCTCAATGTTAAAGGGAAAGTGAAGCCATTGCTGCTCAACTCCGGGGGTATATGGATATAAACATCCTAGTGTGTTAATTTATTTCCTACTTACAACCTGTCCCTTACGTCATCTTGTGTTGCATTTTTTTTATGATGTAACATAAAAATATGAAGGGATATATATCTGTATAATTCTAACTACTTGAGTATATAAGTGTCAATATAACTCTCACATAATGTTTAGTGCAAAAACAACCACTACTGTAGGAATGGGGGGATTAAAGGCGGTTCTAAGTGCCTTCTTTGGTGGTTCCCAGAACCGTATTTAAAAACACCAAATAAGGCGGTCCTAAACCGCCTTTAAAAAGGCCCAATAACCGCCTTTTATTGGTTCCAAACTCGGTCGGGACACATTGATCCTTCATGAAGTTCTGATTCGGAATCAGTGTGTTGTGGCTTGGTCCCATGTTCGGTTACAAACTCGCAAATAACTTCCGATTTGGAAATGGGTTGGATGGAATTGGGGCTTCTCTTACGGTTCCTCCGCCGGGTCACATTTTTGTCCCTGTTCTGGAAATTGACGCTTTTAAATTGATGAAATTAATTCCCATTTTTGAGTTTGGAAATTTTTCCGTGAAGTTACTTCTGAACTCAAAAGATATATTGTCCCTTCATGTAAAATGCATTGCTGAAAATCATATTATATTTCCGATGTCTGAACTCAATTTGGGACTAGTGGAAAAAAATTCATTTAAAAAATTAGGCAGGCATTCAATAGTCACAAATTAGAGAATAATTTCATATATTAGCCAACCACTAATAGCCTATATGTATAGTATCACAATGTTACTAAACACAAGAAGTGATCATACAATCTAATAAAAATCTATAGATAAACCTAAGTAAGCAATAACTATAGACATGAATAGAAATCACTAGGAAACCTATTCTGCACAATTCATATTTTCAATATGTACTAAAATATGTTACTCTACCACATTAGGATTTCCTAAATTCGCCAAGAGGGCGTGAATTAAATGCCTAACCAAGCAATTTCTTACACTATTTATGTCAGCTTTTGAATACAGATTGGTTATGCATGGGAAAATCTATTGGGAGTTTGTCGCCATACCTCTCAAATATACAATTTATATTCCTAAAGTGCTTCCTAAATACAACTAAGTAGTAAAGGAGGTGGTTGGGGTGGGAGTTAGTTTATTTTTCCTAATTTGTGAAAGTAAACACAAGACAAATAGCATATAAAGGTAATTTTTCTAATCATGCAACAACTAAAAATAAAATCACAATTGACAAAGTCTTAGGGGAAATTGATTCCCACTTCCAAACCTCTTATAGATCACAAAAATAATAAATCATTGAATCACATTAATTACCTATGGTGAATGATATCACTTCCAGCTTGAAAATAAACATTTCTTTCTTTTTAAAAGTAATTCACAAAATCGATCAACGACTATTTGCAAATCTCATTAATGATCACTTTTGACAAACACCGCCTAATGGAATTTAATTAATGTCATCATACACAAAGAACCATATATTTGATAACAAATACAAGCATTCTATCAAATGGCTAGTCATTTAACCAAACAAAACATTTATTAGGTTTAACCTAGAAATTTCGACATTCAAGATTCTATCTTTTATTGCCACCTTATGATAAATATGATAAAAAAACCTCATTAACATAATAATCTATAAAGATTAACATCATTTACCCAAAATCAAGATTAACACCATTTACCCAAAAAGGAGTTCTAATTCCATGTTCTTGGATTTTCATGCAAAAAGTGAGAAGAAATTGTACACTTTCCTAACACCCTAGTATTTAATCATACATACACTTCATATTCTCAAACAACCCATAGCATAAATGAAGTAAACATCAACATTAATGGCACAATAAATGCTAAGTAATCATTGCTCACAAAAGAGTGAAATAGAGATTCTGACTACATGGTTTTGGAAGCATCAATCAATTGCTCTTAAGTGATAGTTTAGCTACTCAAAGTCATACTGATAATCCAAAGGAAACTAAACATATGAAAAAATGGAAAATGAATGAATTAAAATGAAAACTAGGGTTTTGAAAGAGTGGAAATTGGGGAAGTTCCAAAAGAGAGAATAAGAGTTGGTATTTACACTACAAGAAACATTACCTTTTACCTCGGTTTTTAGTCCCCAAAAATATTAAGGTAAATACTTTCATAGTAAAGGTACATGTTTTTGCCTCGATTCATAACCGAGGCAAGGAATATTTTTTATTTCAGTTTTGGACGGACAGCGGCGGGTTTTGTGATCGATGTCGGTCTTAGTAAGAAGGCCTATGATAGGCGGCCATAGTTGCAACTTTGTTTTGGTCTACGTTAGCATTCATAAGAATCCACGCCGTGGTTAAATAAGAGCTACGATAGGAGATGATAGCTACAACTTTGCGCAAATTGATGCCACGGGTAAATAAGAGCAGCGTCGCAGGGTCCACGACATCACATGTTCTTGGCCACCCACATCGTGTGGCTGCTGACCCGGTTTATGCAATGTCGGTAAGGTGTCGTCTCTCGACCTAGATATGCGACGTCGTGGATAAGTCATGGAGACATTCTTTCTCGTACAACATTATAATATTTAATAGTTGACGACACAAACAATCATTTTTCGATAGCAGTTACATGTTATTAAATAATTCAAAACCAGTGAAATTGGTAAACATCATACAACAATCAATTGTTGTTCAAATAATGTGGGAATACATGATTTTTAAAAAAAATCACATAAATTGAAATGCATAAGGTTGATGTGAAATTGAAAGATTAATTTTATTGAACCTCCCTTGCCTACGTTGTACGACATTAACACTGTCAGAGGGACTAGGGAAATGACAAGTCCGTATTGAAAGTCCATCAATAACTCTCTTTGTACCATTACAACAAATACAAATGAAACAAAATTTATGTTAGAATTAGGTAGTCCTCAAATTATATAAACATAATATAGCCAAGTGCTGATGACATTAATCTCAATATGGAAAAAGTACATGATCTGCTTTAAACCGACGTCGCATGAAGGACAGACCAAAGTTGGAGAGTCCGACTAATGAGCAACGTCAGATATCAATAGATGTTTATGTCATTTCCTAGCCAATGCAACGTCGGTCAACATTCGGTCCCATATCATATGGGATGATGAACTGCGACCGGCGTTGTACATTCAATCTGTGTTCATACGAAGATTTGATTATTGTACACAATCAGCCCTAATCTAAGTCTTTTTTCTCTCTTTACAAACATGACATTATCTTGGAAACACAAACAACATACACCGTATGACATGTAACATAATCATAATACTTCATTAAAATATTCAATCATTGATCAATGAGGGAAAAATACATGCTAAATGAACATGGAATGGATTGAAAACTATATCAATTAATTTGAACCCGGAGATGTTCTATCCTAGGATACTTGTTGATGTTTGAGAGAAAAAAATAGATTGGGCTCTTTAGTGGTTGTAATGGTGTGAATGGAAAGGATGATGTGGAGTTGGGTTAGGAGGAAGTGTGTTAACGATGGGAAATGGGTGTTGGTTCTGAATATTATTGACATAAAAGAGGGTTGGTGGAAATTTTGGTTCAAAATTTCAGCTCAAAATTTTTGTTCCCTCTGGAAATTTTAGGTCGATCGATGTCGGTAGGGTGTCATTTCGTGGTTCATTTTATGCGATGCATTTGCAACGTCGTTCATATGGCCCGAAGTTTAATTTTTGAAAAGTGTCGTAAAATACTCCCAGTTAAGATTATGGCCCTTCCGACGACCTGTTTATGCCCAAATAAGAAAAACATTGTCATGAAAATGTGAATAACAAAATGTTATCTCCAATTTTGCATTTCAACTTATCCCACTTTCTTTGAGGGAACTAAGTGCAAAATTTAAAAGGTCACCGGTTGTCCCAAACCCGATTACATTCGTCCCTAAAAGAAACTTTGTCACCCACAGTCAAACTTACAATAACCGAGGGTAGTACAGAAACAGGTTATTCCCACATCTTTTCTAATGACCCTTACATTCTTATAAGTAATCATCTAGAATTTACTCTAGATCATGTACTAGAAAATTTAAAATTTGATAGACGGAATTATATTACCTTTTTATTTCATTAAAAACTAAGAATATGAAATTTCATGTGATTCTATGTGGTGGAAATTATCGTTCTCATAACGCTTATCGAAAGGGTATTATTGGAATACTAACAAAAATGACTAACGATTACCCTGGTTCACGCCTCTCTTAGACAGTACACATAATTTCTATATCTAACATTTTTCGTAACTTCTGGGTGCAGAGTTATGAAGCATGGTGAACATGCAAGGAAGTTTGGGTCATAGTGTAATTATCGCAAAGTTTATTCATACACTGTCTGAGAAGATTTCTGTCCTGTTCAATTGACCCGTGCATGACCAAATCAGAATATCGTGCTCGTGACTTGATGAATTAGATAAGGGTATCTCAAATTTTGTTTCGACTTTTCCCATTTTGCTGGAGGGAGCTAAGTGCAAAAATTGATGAAAACTACACCAGCGGTCCCAAAATCGATTCTAATCATCCTGTACACGACCTTTGCTATCCCCAGTAAAACTTATAATTCCCAAAAGTGATAAATAAACTAGGATGATCCCACAGAGACTTCCACAAGATTTTCTGATTAACCCTTGCATACTTATTTAATAATCATATACAATTTACTCTAGACCACGTACTAATACTTTAGAAAATTTGATGAATGGAATTTCAATATCTTTTTAAATCATAAAAAAGTAAGAATGTGTAATTTCATGTGATTCTATATGGCGGAATTTATCGTTCTAATTAATAACAGTAATCGTAAGGGTATTAATGGAATACTAATCAAAATGAGGGAGGAATTCCCTAGTTCCTCGATTACTAAATTGGAACAACATGACTGTGAAAATGTGCTTTAGATTATTGGGTATCTCCAATTTTGCATTTAGTCCTCCCCCACCATCTTGGAGGGACTTAGGTGTAAAAACTGAAAAGTTAAGCGGTTGTGTTCAAATCGATTCAGATAGAACCTGATATTAATAAAGTTCACGGACATTTATAAATTTCAATTAGTAGTATCTAACATATTATTAACTTTTATTAAGATCGATTATGTTCGTTTTGGTCAAAGGCAGGTCCAGTTGCTATGCTAGTGGGATGAAATGTGGGGACCACTTTGAGGCTAACCGATGTCGGTTATATGTTGGTCAAATGTTACTAAAATAGATTGACATGCGAAGTCACACATACAGTTGGTCAAACACAGGCCATTGGCATACTTGTGGGATGAAATGGTGAGGCCTACATTTAGATTAACCGATGTCTCCCGAACGTCGGTACAATGATGGTAAGAGCAACTGTTATGCGACGTCCACCAACCGAAGTAGAATTCACAATGAGTCGTAACGACTATATACATTGAGCCTTCCGCGAACATCACTTCAAACATTCAAATTCCCCACGAATTTCAACAGTCCATCTGCTCATCTTCTTAAAATATGGTTTCTAGATGTGGTTATATTACTTTTGTTTTTGTATTTATCCTTGAAATTTTTATGTATATGGTGTGTGAATGTGTTATATTTTTATTTTTTTTATGTTTTTAAGTTTCCATGGATTATGGTTCTAGGATTAGGTTCTAGGGTGTATGAATTTGGGTTTTATATGCCTTCTCCAGTGCATGCGGCCCAATTTTCTGGTTTAGTATCTTTCTTTCTGCCTGTTTTCTGTTGTTGTTAGTGTATTCGCTATGCTTGAATGCAACGTCGTTGGTCCTTTGATCCTCCTTTGTCTTGAACGATCGTCGTGCGACGTCGTTCATTCATATTTTCTGCAGTTAATATTGTATGTGACATCGCACACTTCTTGGCTGACCAATTGGTTATACTGAAGTTTGAGCGACGTTTCTTTGACATGTCGACCAGGCCATTATTTTGGACTGACGTGTCACTGAGGTCGCTCGTACATGTCGGCAAAGTCATTTTTGGATCGACGTGTATGTGCGACGCCTGGCCGACTAAAACAGTTAATTCAATTAATTTATATTCACTACAACAGAGACACCCCTCAAGTATCGGTTTTTTGGCAACAGTTTATAAAAACCGGTGCCACAAATAAATTAGCATCGGTTTTTAAATTAGCACCGGTTTTTTGAAAACCAGTGTTAATTTTAAAAATATTCTGTGCTAATTTAACACCGATTTTCAAAAAACTGGTTTTAAAAAATTTAAAATTTAATATTCCCCCCAAATATTTAAAAACAATTGCCAAAAATTGGCCAAAATTTTAAAAATATTAGAAAACCAGTGCTTATTTAACACCGATTTTCAAAAAACCGATGCTAATTTAAAAAATGGTGTTAAAAATTTTAAAATTCAATCTTCTTACCAAAAATTTCAACGAAGACGCCAAATATTTTAAAAATATTTCCAAAAATTTAATGAGATGGGCGCAGCTGCACGCTGTCGCTCTAAGCTAAATTGTATTTTTTTTCTTGACTTTCAAAATCGTTCACTACTTTTGTTGACTTTAACTAATAACTAAGGTGATTTAAATTTATCAATGATCAACCTTTGTTGACCTAATATATATAAATAAAAATAAAAATGTTCGACGTTAACTAATTAGCGCCACACCCATAATTGATTTAGTATATATAAATACAAATAAAAATATTTTATTTTAACTAATTAACGGTTGACCACAGAGTTTTTAAAATATTTAGCACCGGTTTTCTAAAACCCGGTGTTAAATATTTTAAAATTTCAATATTCCCGCCAAAATTTCAAAAATCGTCAAAATGTTTTAAAGTTTTTGGCAAAAATGTCAGGAGATTGGCGCACAGCACGCAACCGCTCTAAGGTAAATTATTTTTTCTTGACTTTAACTATAACTAGGTTGACTTAAATGAATGAACGATCAACATTTATTGACTTAATATAAATAAGAATATAAATTTTTGAATAACAAAAATCATGTTTTTGGAGCATGGATAGTGAGAAAACACAATTTTGGGAGTATAATTTTCCAAAATTGTGTATAAGTAATTAATGTTGACTTTCGAGACCCTTCTATTAACCCATACATGCCCAAATCTCAAATTCGCAATCGTATATTATTCAATTGAATTTTGGTGTCATCAATTTCGTGATTCAACAATTCCAAATTTCTTGGAGGGACCTAAGTGCAAAAAGTAAAAAAAATTACTCGTAACTCCAAAATGAAATCCGCTCAAACGTGGTGCTTCCCTATACACCCCCATTTTATTTTTTAAATCCATAACAAAATATTTATCATCTATAGGGCACAAGAACATATCTGCAATCCTTTCCGATTTCTTTTCCTTACTTTTATGTAATCAACTCTAAGTTACTCTAGCATGTCTACTAGCACTTTCCCACAATCCACCAAAAAAATATATTATTTTATATTTTTAATATTTAGGTAAGAATAACAAAAATTATGTATTTTGGATCAATGGATAATGGGAAATACGTTTTTGGGCTATAGTATAATTTTTCAAAATTGTGTACAAGTAATCAATGTTAACTTTCGAGACCCTTCCATTCACCCATACGTTCCCAAATCGCAAATTCGCAATCGTATATAATTCAATTGAATTTTGGTGGCCCCAATTTCGTGATTCGACAATTCAAAATTTCTTGGAGGGACCTAATTGCAAAAATCAAAACTTTAATCATAACTCCAAATTGTAATCAGTTCGAACGTGGTGCTTCCCTATACACCCCCATTTTATTTTTCAAATCTGTAATGGAATATTTATCATTGATCGGGCACAATAACATATCCGTAATCCTTTCCAATTTCTCTTCCTTACTTCTATGCAATCAAGTCTAAGTTACTATAGCACATCTACGAGCGCTTTCCCACAATCCACCAAAAAATATATTATTTAATATTTTTATATTTAGGTAACAATAACAAAATCATGTATTTTGGAGCAATGGATAATGGGGAAACACATTTTTGGGCCATAGTGTATTTTTCCAAAATTGTGTACAAGTAATCAATGTTGACTTTCGAGACCCTTCCATTCACCCATACATGCCCAAATTGCAAAGTTGAAATCGTATATTATTCAATTGAATTTTGGTATTTCCAATTTCGTGATTCAACAATTCCAAATTTCTTGTAGGTGCCTAAGTGCAAAGAGTAAAAACTTTATTCGTAACTCCAAATTGAAATCCGCTTGAACATGGTGCTTCCCTATGCACCCCCATTTTATTTTCCAAATCCTTAACTGAATATTTGTCATCGATCGGGCAGAAGAACATAACCATAACCATAATCTTTTCTAATTTCTCTTTCTTACTTCTATGTAATGAACTCTAAGTTACTCTAGCACATCTACTAGCACTTTCCCACAAATCCCCCAAAAAATATATTCTTTAATATTTGGGTTATTTACATTTATAACCCTGACTTTAGGCTGAAATTGATGATATAACCCTGCAATCTCATAACGTTTTAAGATAACCCTAACTTATTAATGAATGTGCAAATCTAACCCTAACATTTGGAAAATTTGTGGCGATATACCCAAACTCTATCTTTCCGGCGTTAACCGTGTAAATTTCGGCAAAGAGAAAAATGAAAATGATTAAAATAACCTTTAACTAAAACTTGAAAATTTTGGGCCTGAAATATCCCCTCAAAGTTATATAGGGTTATTTCAGCACATAGTCAATAAAGTCAGGGTTATATCTACACTTCTGATATAAAAACAAGGTTATTTCAGCACATAGTTAATAAAATGAAGTTTATTTCAGTACAATGGACATTTGAGAAATTAATACCCGAATACCTCTACAACATACAAGAGCCACAAGAAAGGCAGTAAATTATAGCAACTTCATCTTAAAAAAACACCAAACTAAATCCACAACAACCACCTAACATTACAACCATTCATAACACAACAAAAATTATGAAAAAATGTCCCCTGTTCTAACAATGCATGAAACGAAACTAAACCCCATTCATTATAGTAGTTCACACCTATCCCCCGCTTAACACCATAAACAACCCTATAACAGCCAAGCTAAAAAAATTCTAACAATTGGGGAAATATCCAACAAATATTGACGAGAGATTACCATTTCTGATGATGCCCTATTTTAAACGGGAAGGATGCAAAACAAGGAAATCTGCCGGCCGCTTTGAATGATGGGCGATTGCAAAGATTAAGGGCGATTGCAAAGATGAAGGGCAATGAGGCAATGTCTCGGTTTCTGTGCTTCGGGCTGAAGAAAGCGGAAAGAAAATATGGGGAAGAATAGTAAATGCAAGAGGAAAATAAGAGAAAATGAGAAATAAAGTGAGGGGCAATGGCGTCATTTCATATTTTGTGACTTTTTAAAAAATAATAATGGCAAAACGGTATTTTCACCTTATTCCGACAGTAAAATAGTTAACTAAAAACTCAACATGGTCAAGGGTTATTTGGCACTTTTTGAGATTGCAGGGTTATATTTGCATTTTCAACCTAAATTATGGGTCATTTTAGCACTTAACTCTTTTTTTAATTTAAGGGAAAAATAATCGTTTCCTTAAAATCCAGCCATGAATTAGTTGACTAAAAAGTCAAATGAGTCAAAGGTTATTTGACACTTTCAACCTAAAGTCAGAGTTATTTTAGCACTTAACTCTTAATATTTTTATGTTTAGTTAAGAATAACAAAAAGAGTAAAGTGCGAAAATAACCTTATCTTTTGGATGAAAGTATCAATATAACTCTGCAAAATGAGAAAGTGCCAAAATAACCCTAACTTATTGATGTATAAGCCAATCTAACCCTGAACGCAGTTGACTTCAATGGTTAACGGGAATTTTGGCCAGAATTTAATGAAATGACTATTTTGTCCCTTAATTAAAAAAAGAAAAAATGAGGAAAATTTAAAGCATAGAATTACCCTCAAGCATATAAATTCACATTTCCCCCACTTTTCTTCCTATTTTATTATTCTTCCCACTTCCAACCCTAATCCCTTTGTTTCACCCTCTGCCACCGTCATCCTCTGCTTATCTCCATCCGAGCGCCTCTGCTCATCTCTATCCACCGCCGGAGAAGTCAGACGCCCGGAGATTGCTAAATCTTGCCACTGACGATGAAGTCGATGGAGTCCGACTGCCTCTTCGACGGCGCCATCGTGGAACTAGTCTAGCTCAGCTAACTTGCCAACTCATGGATACCTTCAAGTAGAGTGGTGAGGGCGCTCAAGGCTGTATCCATCACCGGGGGCGATGATCACCACATCGTACAATATGATCTTCGACTCTGATTGTGTTCATCATTTTGAGTTTTTAAAATCAACCTCTTTTATCTTTCGTCTGGTAAATTTTTACTATTTTTCGGTTGAATCTATTGGATTGAAATTGATACTACGAGTATGTGTTAATTTTATTTAGAGTTGCCAAAAATAAGAGATTCATATTTATTTAATTGGCTTATTGGATCAGTACTCTCTAATTGTGTATTCCTTTGACTATGTATATCATTTCCCAGAAATGAATATGTTGAGGTCCTTTCATGATTTGAAATTATATTACACAACACCCATATGAAGTGTGGGAAATTTTTAATGACTAGTGGTGGCGCAACCATAGGTCTAATATTTTTGGGTGTTGTGTTCACAATTTTCAGTGTCGTGGCTGGGGTGACCTTCAAATGTTGATCCTTTAAAGGATAAACGTAAATGAGACGACGAGGCCACAAAAGAAATAATCCTTGTGTGCGTCGTACTAGCTTGTATTCACTATCCGGAATAGGCAAAAGAGCTTTAAGTTTCACTGTATGCTCCAATGAAACACTACAAATACCATATCCAATTGGAATAGAGTGATGATGCCGCATTGACTCTTATAAAAATCCATCGGCTGCATGAAGTGGTCTACCCCCAAAGCCTTGATCAATGTATAGTTCACATAGATATGATGTCTACATCAAACGAATAGAGTGAATATGAGATTAGGAAGTCTTCACCGTACCTCTCAGAGATGTAAGTATAAGCCCCTTTTGCTTACTAAATACAATTAAGTAGATAGTGGCAAGTCGGGGTCGTCCACAGAGAAGAGGGATGTTGATGAGACGTCAAATGCAGGTGTTTTCTGAAGCATTTAACATCTCTTTTGTTATCTTTTTGTTGTAAGATTGCT
>JAULKM010104297.1:0-24915 GCA_032355605.1 Rubia tinctorum | reverse complement strand
ACAATCATGCAATTCACAAGAATATTAAGAACAAGCCAACATAATGATCACAAAACACATAGAAATAGGTAGATCTAGAACTCTCACAAAATAAACATTAACGCATGAATACAAATATAGTCACCAAGTTAGATCCCTACTACCTAAGCATTGAACCCAAATATTTCATTGGATTCAACAACTTTGGGCAAAAGAAAAGTAAAAAAGATGAAAAGAAAAGAAACTAGAGAGAAGTGAGAGTGTTTTCTCTCTCCAGCCACCTATTATGATTTTAAAAATGAGCTCAAACTAAAATACTAATAGACAAAGGTCTATATATATAATGGTAGGGAATAAGACCTAAAAATAGGCTCAAAAGTGGCCAAAAACCCTAGTAGCACGGGTCGTACCGATCGTACTGACACGTCCTATGTTATCCGGCGCAGCCGCCGACTGGGTCTTTGTTTTGCTCCTTCTGATACACGTTATGCATTATTTTGCATGCCATATTGGCTGGAACCTTGTTTTTCTCAGTACCATGGTGCACCCCGCATCATTCTTCACACCCGGTGGGCTGGTCTTGGCATTTGTGACTTGAAACGACGCGGGACGTGTAAAATGAAATGTCTCGCTCTCATACTTAGCCAATTTTGGAGTAAAAAGGGGACCCCCTGTGCCAGATTTTGACACGGCCCATGCTAGGTGATATGGTCCATGACATGGGTAATGATGGTTGGTACGGGTCGTGCTAGCTTTTGGTCCGCGCCTGCCGTGGCTGGCTCGGTCGGCTAACTTCTTTGCTTCGCTACGTGTAAACTGTTGGTCCAATTTGGGAGTTCTTGTAGTTAATTTTATAGCCCTCGAGAAGAAGAATCCAATGGTGACATTCAAAAGTGCTGATTCTTCTTAGTTTTTTCCTAAAACTCCGTGCAACCTTGAACAATGATCCCTCTGTTTCTTCTTTGGCCTTCTTGAACTTCGAATCTGCCTTTCTTGGTCCCAATTATGTCTACTACCATGATTTGGAGTTTTTGGCCTTAAATATGCTACCATCCTTATGAATGACTTTCAAATGTCTACTACCACCCTCGCGGATGGCTTTCCATGAAAGAAAAGGAAAAGGCACTCATGAGCAACCTACTAATGAGATCAAAGAGGAAGATCTAGGCGCCTGTGAATACAAAGTGTCCACTAGTCTCAATTAAGTCTGCAAAACGTGGGATTTCGACATGAAAACCAATAATGGTCATCCAAACCCTTTGTCGTTTAAACTTAACTAAAACTAGCAATCAACTGAACAAAAGATGATAATAAATGTGTTAAATGCATCGTTTAATGCATGCCTAATGGTGCACATCAATACCCCCACACTTAAATTTTTACATGTTCTCGAGCAAACAAAAATGAGAAAATATCTAAGCAGAATGTAGCATGCAAAGAGAAGTTAGCCAATGCATTCAACTTATTCCCAAGCTACCTTAGTTCCCCCAAAGAAGCAAGAATCTCACAACTCTCATAGTCCCCTAAGTTGCTAAAGTAACCTAACCATCCCAAAATATTGTGAAGAAAAATGTAAGCATTGAAGATAAGTGTTTATCTAGTTTACTCCCTCGAAGAAACCGTTGAAGACAATCCAAGAGATGTTGATGATGAAACCTCCAAAGATGGCCAAAAGATATTGAAGTTCTGTTTCAAATTTCTCTCAATTTCTCTCATTTTGCCTAGGAGCCCTTTTAGGTTTTCATCCTAGCATTAACACATGTTGAATTTTCTTTGCTTTTATTGGAAAAAAAAAATACGTGGGGAGAGAGTGTTCAACATATGAGACTTTGTAGGGTGTGTCATTACAATCACCCTACAGACTTGCTCTTGGTTGAAAGAGTATGAGAGAGAAATGGAACTTGTAGTATTGCAAGACTAACCGAAACGAGCATGGTGATCATTTCTTGACTCACCCAGTTCAGACATGAGATACACCCCCAAGTATGCTTGTGAAGGAATACTTGGAGCTTTAACCAATCTTGGTAAAACTAGTGATTCACTCTAAAACCAAGTATTTGGCTGCATAGGAGATTCTGGAAATCAACTCTCCTCGAGTGTTGAGAAAGTTAGGGGGTAAGTGAGCGAGTTAATAGGGAAAATGAGTCAATTAGTGGGGAGGTGGAAACCATTTGATGAGGAAGCTCCACCACCTCCTCTTTTTGATGGGGTGAGAAATAATCAAGACAAGAATCATTTCAAGAAGTCATTTAGAATTCTCAACCTTTGTAAGGTTAGTACTTCTCTCTTTGACACTATCAATTTTATGCCCGCATGTGAAAAATTGATGAATGAATTGTGTAATTCAAAACATGGATATGGGCATAAAATGATAGATGCTAGCATGGGCACATGGATATCACCTCCCCCTCTCTCATGTAAATTAACCTTCCACCTAAGTGTAAAGATGTTGGTATGTTCGTTATTCCTTGCATAATTCAAGAGACTAACATTAAAGATGCTATGATGGATTTAGGGGCATCCATTAATGTTATACCTTACTCTCTGTATTGATCATTTAATTTTCCAAAAATGACTACCACCGGGGTGGTAGTCCATTTACCCAATCGCTCCACCATATACCCAAGAGGTATTGTAGAGGATGTGATAGTTCATATGAATAGACTAACATTCCCGACTGATTTCAATATCTTAGATATGGAAAATGAGAAGGAAGCCACCTCTATATTGTTAGGGAGACCTTCTTGAAAACTGCTAAAACTAAAGTTGATGTGCATACCAGTAAGTTAATCTTAGAGTGGGGCAAATGAATTATGGATTTCTGCATGTATGAGAGTGTGAATTGAATTGTTGATGATGTGCTTAATTTATGTCCTATTTTTAACACATTCAAAAACTAATTTTGTAATAGATTAGGGACTTAATTGAAAAGAAATTGACATTTTTATCAATTAAGGAGCTAGTATGAATACATGTGTTTTATATCCTAATTATTTAATTTATAAAGTGTTTTAGATCTTGTTAAAGCGGTCAGGTTTGGAAGAGATCAAGTGTTGAAGAAAAAATGAAGAAACTAGAAGATGGGAAGAAGAAAGCCAATTATAATGGCAGAAGTTGAAAAAAAGAACAGATTCTTCATTGTGGGCCTCAGGGAATTGCTGCGGCCCGCAGTCCAGTCACCTAAGCAGTCATTGCAAGTACAAAGGAAGCATTGCGGGCTGCAGACATGTCCTGCGACCCGCATTGACGGCTAGACTGAAACATTTTAATCTCATTTCCAGCCTCTCTTTTTCATATCTCTTATCCTCATCCGAATTTTCTCTCTTCAAAACCCTAGAACACATTTTTTTCACCATCTTTTCTCCTATTTTTACCATGGATTTTTGTTATTTTTTACGGGTTTAGCTAATCTAGGCTAAATAACTTTTGGGAGCAATTGGTAAGCATTTATAGTATGAATTTGTGAGATTTAATTTATCATATTTTGTGCTTTTATTACCCTGTATATTTTGTGCTTTATTGTGTAGTTAATGCATGATTTAGACTAGGATGATCAACTAGTTAATTATTGTGGGTTAATTATTTTCTAGGTTTTTGGTCAAACCCGGAATACTTTGACTTTTTATCGATGTGATTATCGTTAGTTGATGTTAGGTTATAATTGGGTGTGACAACTAATTCTGATTATTGATTGATGAAATTTCTTAGAATTAAGATGAATTTGAATGGGGTTGACTAATTATCAACGTGGTTCACTAATGACGATTAGCATGAAAACCGATTCTTGTAGTCGTTATTAGTAGATATACTTGTGTTATCCTAATATTTCTCTCTTGTAGGATATTGTGTTAGTTGTATTGGTTCTCCATGTGTATTTTTATTCGCGGGGAAGTCTATAACACCAATCGTCTAGGGTGACCCGAGGGTAAAGGTTATTGTGTGGCGCCGATCGCCCACTCTAACTATAACCGAGGAGAGGCCAGAAATATCTTCACTCGAAAGATGTTGAGAAGTTCTCCACAATATGTGATTAATGCAGAAACATAGGATAATTATTCAATGATCAAATGAAGACTAGAAATGTAAACCAATTGCGCCCAAGACTTGTTATAATCTTTATTCCGCCTTTCGTACTAGTGTGATCATATTTGCATCGTTCTCTGTAATTGTTTGTTAATTTAGTAGTTTAAAGTAAGCGTAGTGTTTTCAAAAGTCAAAACCCCCCACGTTGTTACCACACACGTAGAGTGACTTCTTCATATACTTTTTAACTACGTTTAACACTCGATAAAACTCCATTTCCTCATGGACGACCCTGACTTACTACTCTTTACTTTCTAGTAGTTAGCCGCAATTAGGGCATATAAATACTATCTTTGAGAGGCACGACGATGGCCTCCCAGTTGATGGGTCTGATTTTTTCCTAATTGATGGTTTTGATGATATTGTGAAAGAGGTTTTCAATGTTTCTATGAATGTGGCTTTAGATAATAATCTTTTGGATGATGTTCACTTTGATCCTAGGAATGCTAGTTTAGTGGAGAATGTGGGGGGAGGTTGACACCCATATTGATATCACATAGAGGCTCTACCCAAGAACCTAGATGACTTAGTGATGCCTGAAACCAAGCCTTCAATAGAGGAACCACCCATAGTCAAGCTTAAGCCTTTACCCAAATATTTTAAGTATGCATTCTTAGGCGAGGGTGAGACATTATCTGTGATTATTTCTAGTAGGCTCACTAGTGACCAAGAGGATAGGTTGAGTGAGGTGCTTAGGAAATTCAAGGGAGTCATAGGTTGGACTTTAGCCGATATCAAAGGTATAAGTCTCTCAACTTGTATGCACCGTATTTTGTTAGGGGATGATGTAAAACCCGTACGCCAACCTCAAAGGCGGTTAAACCCGCCAATGATGGAAGTAGTTAAATGTGAAGTCCTTAAGCTACTTAAGGCAGGGGTGATATACCCTATCTCCGATAGTAAATGGGTGAGTCCTACTAAAGTGGTGCTGAAAAAAAAGTGGGGTGACCATGGTAGAGAACAAGGACGGGGATTTGGTCCCCACTCGTATTCAAAACGGATGGTGAGTTTGTATTAATTATCATCACTTAAATGTGGTAACTTGAAAGGATTATTTTCCCTTACCTTTCATCGACCAAATTCTTGAGAGATTAGCTGGTCACTCCCACTATTGCTTCCTCAATGGCTATTTGGGATATTTCTAAATAGCCATCGATCCGGAGGACCAAGAGAAAACAACCTTCACATGCCCTTTTGGCACATTTGCCTGTAGGAACATGCCTTTCGGTTTTTGCAATGCCCCGTGTACCTTTAAAATATGTATGGTTAGTATATTCTCAGAGTTTATGGCTCGCTTTGTCGAAGTCTTCATGGATGATTTCACCATTCATGGAGACTCCTTCGACTCATTCTTATATCATCATGCACTTGTGCTAGAAAGATGTATTGACCACCAACCTTGTTTTAAAGTCCAAGAAATGTCGCTTTATGGTAGAAAAGGACATTTTTCTAGGTCATGTGGTGTCGGCTCAAGGTCTAGAAGTGGATAAGGTTAAAGTAGATACAATCAAATCCCTTCCTCGCCCCACTTGTGTGAGAGACATTAGGTCATTGTTAGGTCATGCCAGATTTTACCTGCATTTCATTAAGGATTTCTCTAAGATTTCTTCTCCTTTATTCAAATTTTTTGCAAAATGTTGAATTCAATATTGATGAAGAGGGTAGAAAAACCTTTGACACTTTGAAGGAAATGCTTGTTACTGATCCTGTTATTCAACCCCCAAACTGGTCTCTTCCTTTTGAAATAATGTGTGATGCAATTGATTATGCCATAGGAGCGGTGTTAGGCTAGAGAGTAGGAAGAGTACCACATCTCATCTACTATGCGTCAGTGACTCTTAATGATGCACAACGTAATTACTACACCACGGAGAAAGAGTTATTGGCCATAGTATTTGCACTTGAGAAGATTAGACAGTACCTTTTAGGAACCAAAATCATTGTATATACCAATCATACAGCTCTTCGCTATTTGATGACTAAGAAAGAAGCAAAACCTAGGCTTATTAGATGCACACTGCTTTTGAGTGAGTTTGACCTTGATGTGGGAGAAAAAAAGGAAGTGAGAATGTAGTCGCTGACCATTTAAGTAAACTGGCAACCTTTGAGAGCCAGGATCCCACTAAGGAAAAGTCCAAGTTGGATCACATTTGGGAAGAATCCCGACGAGCAATTGTTCGGTGTGACAACTAGCCAACCTTGGTCCGCTGACATAGTGAACTACCTTGCCACATGAGAGTTTCCCTTATCTTTTGATCAAACCAGAAAGGACGGGCTAGTGAATAAGGCGAAGAAATATTTTTGGGATGACCGTTACCTTTGGAAACATTGCTCTGATCAAGAGATTAGGAGGTGTGTTTCCGAAGATTAGGTGGAGCCAATCCTTAGACTTTGTCATTCTTCCAATATAGGTGGACACTTCGGGTATAAAAGAACCGCTAAGAGAGTAGCGGAATATAGATTTTATTGGTCCAACATGTTAAAACACACCCGAGAGTTCATTCTAGCCTGTGATAGCTACCAAAAGATGTGCAATATCTCATTCAAAAATGAGATGGCCCAAGTTCTCTCAATTCCGTTTGAGATTTTTTATGTGTGGGGAATGGATTTCATAGGCCTTTCCCTGAGTCCAATGACAATTGTTATATCCTAGTGGTGGTGGATTATATGTCTAAATGGGTCGAGGCTAGAGCGATAAAGAAAAATGACGTGACAACCGTGATGAGTTTCCTGAAGTCCAACATTTTCTCCCAGTTTGGTATACCCCGAACTATAATTAGTGATGGAGGTACTCACTTTTGTAATAAAAGCATGGGAGCTTTGCTAAAAAAATATGGAGTAACTCATAGGACATCCACCACATACCACCCTTAAACAAATGGCCAAGCAGAAATATCCAATGGAGATATCAAGATTATCCTTAAAAAGACGGTAAACCCGTCTAGAAAGGATTGGAGTGCTAAATTGGATGGTGCACTTTGGGCCTATCAGACTGCATTCAAAACACCCAGAGCCATGTCACCTTTTTGGATTCTCTTTGGAAAGAGATGCCACCTCCCAGTCGAACTTGAGTTCCAAAAACATTGGGCCGTTAAACGCTTGAATATAAACTTGAGTGAAGCCGGGAAACATAGGAAGTTGCAACTCCAAGAACTTGAAGAATTTAGGTGAGATTCCTATGACTCTGCACTGATTTACAAGGAAAAAACAAAAGCACAGCATGATAAGAAAATAGTGAAGAAAAAATCCTTCTTTTCCAGTGTTGGCAACATTTTTTTCCCGGTAAATTTTGGTCAAGATGGGAAGGTCCATATGTGGTGACCAAGGTATATGATCAAGGAGCAATAGAGGTAAAATATGAGGAGAATGGCATCAAGTGGTTAGACAATGAGCAAAGGTTAAAACCTTATTCAAAATGGGGGAATTCGGGAGTAGACAAGGAGGGAAATCCCCTTCTTGGTGAGAAAATCCAACAATGAACTCTCACATTACAAATAAGTCATGAGTATGACAGTAAAGAAATTTATTTTCAATTTATGTTGGTAGATTTTGATAATTTTTTGATGATTAGATTTTGTTTGATATTTGTTGCAATTTTCGGGAATGATAGTCATCAAATTATTTTGTGGAACAGTGCTACTCTAGGTTTTCTTATTTTTGTAGGAATCCTTGTGATGAATTTCAAAACAAGAGATAGAGATGATTCTTCAATGTTTTCAACCCTTACTTTTCACCTTTGTTTCATGCATTGATGAAAATGCATGAACTAAGTGTAGGGGAGTGGTTGGAATACCTTCATGGTGGCCTATGATTTGGATGGATGATAACTATTTTGATGACTAGGTTTTACTTATTTTTGGTACTTTCCCTCATTAGGATTTGTGAACCTTTGGTCATTTGTTTGTTTTTAGGTGTGAGGGCACCTTTTTGTAGTATGTTTTAGGACGAACCTTTTGGTGGTGTAATTTTTTGTTTATCATGATCTTTTTTGTAGTATGAAGCCCACCTTTGAGGCATTTTGTGCCACACAAATTTTTTTTTATTGAAAATTTTGAAAAAAAACTCAGCTAAGTTGGAAACTCAAAAGGGCAACTTAGTCTAAAATGGGAAGAAATTCCAAATAGGTCAAAAGACATAGGTAAAAATGAGAGGCTAGGCCCTGCTAGGTTGGAAAACCTAGGCAAAAATGGGAGGCCGTGTGGGAAAGGGTGAGAGGTGAGCTCAAAATGTGTGGATGTTAGGATGAAAATCCGAAAGAGCTCCTAGGAAAAATGAGATAAATTAGAAATGGAATTTGAATATCTTTTGGCCATATTTTGGCGGTTTCTTCATCAACATCTTTTGGCCATTTTTGGTGGTTTTCTCATAAATATCTCTTGGATTGTCTTCAGAGGTTTCTTCAGTGGAGTAAGCTAGTTTAGCACTTATCATTCTAGTTTGCCTTTTTTCGCACCTTTTCTTTTGTGTATTTTTGGTGGATAGGTTACTTTAACATCTTTGGGGAGAGTGAGAGTTGTGAGATTCTTATAATCTTTGGGGGAACTAGGGTAGCTTAGGAATAAGTTGAATGTATTGGTTAACTTATCTCTGCATGCTACATTCCTTTTGGATCTTTTCTCATTTTTTTTACTCGAGGATAGGTAAAGATTTAAGTGTGGGGGATTGATGTGCACCTTTATGCATGCGTTAACCAATGCATTCGGCACACTTATTATCATGTTTTCTTTGGTTGATTGTGACGGGTTTAGATGGCCAGGATTGGTTTTCTTATCTAAATCCCGAGTTTTGTAGACTTAAATGAAGCTAATGGACACTTTCTAGTCACAGGAACCTAGATTTTCCTTTGTGATCTTAAAAGTAGGTTGCTCGTGAGTACTTTTTCATTATCATTTTGTAGAAGGCTATCTGCGAGGGTGGTAGAAGATATTTGAAGGTCATTCGCATGGATGGTAGAAGATGTCGAAGGCTATTTGCGAGTATAGTAGTAGATTAAAGGACACAGACTCCAATACGTGGTAGTAGATGGAATTGAGCCCGAAAAAAGCGAATTTGAAGTTCAAGAAGGGTAAGAATGGAAGACAATGCCAATCGGTCGAACCAACTGGCCGGCACTATCCGTGTAAAGTGGCTAGCATGGCCGGTGAAAATTTACACGGGTCGTGCACCTCCGTGCATGCCGCTACCTGGTGCTCCAAAATCACTCCCAAATGGCTAAGTATGGGCACAAACCGCTCCATTTTGCACGGTCTACACCGTTCCCAATTGAAAAAGTGAAGAACAACCTATGGGATGTGAGAAATAGCACATGCCATGCCAATATTCGGAGAAAAAAAAGTCCTTCCAGCCGACCGTTCGCACCAATTGACACAGGAGCACAAATCAGAAGTTCTGAACCAAGCACCAGCCCGTGGGCTGTGCAGGTCCGTGCATCCCGCCTTGCACGAGGTTGCACGGGCCATCTCAGTCCGTGCGGCCGGCCTTGCATATGGCTGAATGGGCCATTCTATGGCGCACGCCTTGCTTTGGACGAGTCTGCAAGGACCGTGCCATTTGCCACTGGCCGCACAAATCGAGGCTATTAGGGTTCTAGGCCATTTTTTTGTTCTTTTTCAAGGTCCAGTTCTTAATTACTATGTATATGGACCTTTGTCTACTAGGGTTTAAGTTTATACCCATTTTTCATCTTCAAGAGTAGGCTAGAGAGAGAAAAAACTAAAAACTCTTTCTTCTCACTAGGTTCTTTTCCTTTCTTCTCTTTATTTTTCTTTTGCCCAAAAGTGTTGAATCCAATGAATTACTTGGGTTCAATGCTTAGGGAGTAGTTAATTAACTTGGGTATTATATTTGTATTCATGTATTAATGTTTGTTTTGTGAGATTTCTTAGATCTACCTATTTATTTGTGTTTTGTGATTATTATGTTAGCTTGTTCTTCATGTTCTTGCTAATTTCATGATTGTCACACTAAGTTAGCTCACACCATAGTCTACTTTCATGTTAGTGCAATTATTGATACCTTCCGGGGAAGGAAACCTAGATACACTTGAGGTAACGATAGTCTAGAACCGTGTGGGTGTGTGCACGTGGATTGCCGAGTCAACGTTACGATCGACCATGCACTACTAAGCCGGCTAGGTGGTCCGAAGTGTTACGGGTAGAGATAGTTAAAGTAGCAAACTATGGTTTGCTTTGCAACCGTAGAGCCTTCGATAAGGTGCTTCACCTCCTTTGCCTTTTTAGGCCTAGGGAGAAGTATTCATGGTGTAGTGCCTAAGACGTAATAGCACGAGGGAGATTCAAATTTGCACAGAAGGCAGGGTCATTGTTGCACTCACCTAATTACAGAGGCGATGCCGATGGAAGATTACATGTGCACCCCACGTTACAGGTATAGGGAAGTGTTGACCATCGACCACACCACATGTCACAAACACTAGAATATGTCTATAGTTCTTATATATGATGAAATCGAGGATCGAAACGGTATTAATTATGTTACGCAAATATTCCACAGGTGCTAGTTTATATAGTTTATTGTATCTTTAATTTTATGTTCTTTGTTTTTAGTGAAACCCCCCCCCCCCCATGCCTGTTTTACCAACACTGATTATTCCTATCACATGATCGAATTGATGACATGGTTGTGTAGTTGATTATTAGATTCCTAAAATCTCTGTGGAGGACCTCAGTACTTGAACTATCTACCAATTTTGTTAGTATAGTAGTAGGAACGGGAGAAATAATATAAATTTCTATCTTTGATCGCGTCCTCCTCTCAGTTTAGTAGATCTTCCGTGATTCATTAGCGACGCCAGGAGGGGGCGGGTCAAGCCCCAAGATCAGGTGCAATTGCTGGCCAAGTACGCTGATGGTGCTGCCGATGACCAGCTGGTGGAGAAATAGAAAGAAGCTACTACAAATGCGGATTAAAGCTTCAAATCTTTTAATTTATCAAGGATTCAAAGAATTTTATCTCCGTCAAAGAGCTTCATTTTATCGATCTTGATGTCATATCTACATCACCTATGATAGCTAATATAGAGGCGGAAACCTTGAAGTGAGATGAGAGCGATGAAACTGCAGGGCCTCAAGATGAAGGAATCGAGCAACCAGAGCAAAACACCAACAAAGGGGGATGTTTCTCATAGAATAAGCTTTTTATGAGTTTCTCCTTTCTTCGCATGTAACTTTCAAGATTTTCATGAATGCAACTCAAACTCTCTTTTGTTCTTATTGGTATTATTATTTTTCGTCGTAATAATTTCACTTTGCTTTCCCTCATAGTGTTCAAACATAAGCGGGGAATTAGATAGATATCGTTAATATTTGGCTAAGGTCAGACTCAAAATGGCTAAAGCTTGTTGTGAGTTGACTTGAATCAATCGAGAGTTAGTTGTGGTTAACGAAGAACTGTCATCTTGGCGTGACAATAATCATCCAACAATTTGGGGTCTTCTGAAGGAATTACACGAGAAGCAGAGAGAAGTGTGCACTGTTGTTCCCCCTAATATCATAGAAGATGACCCTCACGAGATGTATCACTAAGAGGTCATTCATGAAATAATGAGAGAGTTCCCATTGCCTTACTGATTCTAGACTTTATCGCATGTTGTCGTTAAGGAATGACATCGATTATTATTGGAGGGAGGCTAACAAGTTCGAATCCCAATTTCGTGAAATGGTAGAGCAAAACCAGCGCTCAGTAGAATAAAATGCTAATTTTAATAAAACCATCGATGATAATGTTCGAGTTTGTGGAGAGCTCGATAACCAAAATTCTAGGTTTCAGGATTAAGTGTTTGAACAAGCTTCCACTATCAAAGCCTTCTCTTATAGCCTTCCCGCTTATGGTTCATCTTACAGAGTTCTCAATATAGGTCTCATCAAAGATATCCCAAAGATTTTATGGGATGCAGCCAAAGCAATGCTGGACCAAGGACTAAATAGACAACCTCCATGTTGCATAGTGTATGACACCATTATGGGATGGGTGGATCGTATTCGTCCCACACGGGATGTTAACAACCCTAGACATGTCGTACCTCCTAGAAAGAAATGGTCAAATAAAACTTCTCGCAAGCCTACAGGCACCAATGAACCCGCTGATGGCATAAGCAATACTCGCCAAGCTTCCCAAGGAGGTCGAGGTCACGATAGAAATGCTCCTTTCCACATTGAGGGTAAGGATTCTAATAGAAATGCTCATGGTCCAGGTCCAGGTCCAGGTCGTGCCTGTCCTTCGAACCAGTTTTCAGATTATTCTGAGGGTGAAATGAATCGCAACTTCAAAAGAGCCACAGGCATTAAAGTTGAAAATAATCGATGGTCAGATTAGTTGTACTCGTCTTGTAACATCCTGTTGTATCTTGCATTGTACCATTGGTTGTAACGCATGCTTAATATGTTACACATAATTAATATTTATCTTAAAAGTTACTTGTCCCCTACTTTCAAAGTCACACTTTTTATTTCACTTCATTATATTTGATGTAAGTGGGAGTCGGTTATTTTTTACTGATAACCATTTAATAGGCATCACTTGGCGTACAAAATAAAAATTAAATGGAATGTTTGGTGTACAATTCAAAACCATTTACATGTAGCGCGTAGCGTACAAATTTATTCAATCAATCAGACGCAGTTAAGGATGATCATGGGTGTAGGACCTGACCAAGAACCACGAGGTCTAAACCAATTGGGTTGAGTATAGGTTCAAAAATTTAGACCTATCGGGTCTGAATTTGGATCTAGATTTTTAAATATGGGTCTAGGTCCAGAATATTAAGCCCCAGACCCGACCCATAGACCTATATAACCCTAAATATATTTATAATTTACCTTAAGTTTCAAATTACTTTCCTATTCACTATGTACTTTTATTTTTAATATACAATACAAATGATATGTATTGTTTTTTTTTTTCTTGAAAAATTAATTTAAATGCATATTGAAGTTGAATTATTCGTATTTAAAATAATATATATTTTATTTAGTGAAGAAAAAATAGAATATTAGACACATTTAGAACCCGTTTGGGATCCAAGACCTATGTAGACCCATCGGGTTGGGGTATGGGTATAAGATTTTCAAACCTGACGGGTTCGGGTCGGTTCTGGATTTAACTAAAAAAATTAGGGTCCGGTCTGGGTCTAACTATTTTTTTATTAGAACCGACCCAGGCCCGACTCATCATCATTCCTAGACGTAGTGCATGTCGCACGAATCCAAACTAAAAATTATTTGGATGCTGCCTATTGCGTACAAATCCATATAATATATTGGTGTCAAGGGTGCCCTTTGATTTACAATGGTGTTTATTGGGTGTGCTACCCCCCAATAAAAGGACTCTAGTCATCGCCTAGAACTATTTTTGGGTGAGCTACTCCCTAACTAGGCTATTGATAAAGAAAACTGTATGTAGCTCTTTATTAAGGCTACAGCAGATCCATCTATAGCTTATAATACTTGCGAATGTTGACAATGTTTCATCTCCCGGGGATTTGATTACCCCCACGGTTTTGAGCACATAGATGCCCCTTAGGAGTGCTTCGATTACTGTGTAAGGCTCGTCCCAGTTTACAGCTAACTTTCCATTAGGTTCTCTCCAGCTCTTCTCATTTTTCCTCCTAACAAGGTCTCCTGGGGAAAACTAAACTTTGAATACCCTTTTATCATGGTAGCGTTTAACCATATCTTTCACCTTAGCCTTATGGAGGGATGCTAATTCTCAATTTTCTTCTACTAGCTTGATGTCTAGGCAGCGGTTGTCTTCATTAGTTTCTCCTTCGATAGCTAAAATCATCCTTGGACTTGGCACTCTAATCTTCGCTTGAATTATGGATTCCGAGCCATATACCAAGCTATATGGGGTTTCTCTTGTAGCAGAAGATTTGGTTGTTTCATATACCCATAGAACACTAGGAAATTCATTTATCCAGTTCCCCTTGGCTCTCTTGAGTCTTGACCGGATGCCATTAATGATGGTGTAATTGGTAACCTCGACTTGACCATTTTCATGGGGATGGTATATTGTTGTCACATTCTGTTGAATTTTATATATCTCGTACCAACCTTTGAAGGGGTCATGAGCAAACTGTGTCCCATTATCGGTTTTGATAGTCTTTCGGATGCCAAATCAACAAATTATGTTATTCCAACATAATGCAATCACCGTCTTCCCCTTTATATTTGTGAATTACTCAGCCTTAACCCATAAATAGCATTAATGAGGTATCTAAACCTTCCCGGTGCCTTTGGAAAAGGTCTAACAAGGTGAATCCCCCATTTATTAAATGGCCACAAGCTTTATATATTCATCATTTCCTCCTGAGGGATATAGGTTATTGGTGCAAGCCTCTAGCACTGATGGCATGACTGAATGTGCCTATTAGCATCATCAAATATCATGGGCCAATAATATCCAACTTGAATAAGTATGTTTGCTACCAAAAGAGCCCCCCGATAACTTACTCAAACTATTTCATGAACTTCTCTAATCAAGTAGTCAGCTTTCTAAGGGGTAGCACAATGGAGAAGCGCTTAGAGGTGACCTTGTCGGTACAAAACATCATTCTATAGCATATACCTTGGAGCCTTCAAAAGTATCTTTCTGGCTTCGATGGCCCCTTCTAGGAGGGTTTTGTCAGGAAGATAGCTTATAATAAGTGTCATCCAATATTCTTCCTCGTCAATGGCCATCACCACCTCTTTTTATTTGTTCAACGTTTCCATAAGGAACTGTTTTTAGGACTGGACACCAAGGTCAGGCGAGGCAATCTTACTCAAAGCATTTGCCCTATGGTCAAAATGCAGAGTGTAAGGGCAATTTGTTCCATTGGGACTAGTGAGCAACACTCCTGCTCCACTCCCCCCCCCCCCGAATTCGAACATCCATCAACATAAAGCTTCCACACCTCACTGTTCATAGTTTCTCTACCTAAATCAATAGGTTTGGTAGTTCTTACTATGAAGTGTGCGAGGTTTTAACCCCTGATTGTTGTCCTAGGCTGGAATTGGATATCATGTTCCCCCAGTTACACACTTCCTGGGGTATTAGTAGCCAACTTCTTATACAACTCTACATCTGTCATTCCCTTCAGATATTCTATGATCATCTCATTCTCTGTGTTTCCTACAACTCTCAAACTTTCATCCACATATCTATGATACAATTCCTCAGTAGTTTTCCCTAGCCTTCTTCTTAGTCTGGTATAACTCAACATCATCTCTGTAAACTTCTTTTTCTGGAAATACTGACTTCAAAGAGCTCTGCTTAAATATCGATAAAAATGTAAAGAGCCCATTGGAAACTTGTTGAACTATTCCTGGGTCATCCCTGGAATATAACTATTTATGATCTTGTATTTCAACCTCTCATCAAAATCTCGAGAATTCATAAGACTTAGGAAAGTTTGAATAAACTCTCTTGGGTTCAAATCTATACCATACATTGTGAGCCATTCCGGTGGCTTCGTATCCACTAGCCATTGAATAGAATTTATCAACTGACTAAAAGGAGAACCTGCGATCTGTACTGTTGGCCCAATCAACATATCCAGTTCTCTTTTCAAGGCATATCCATTACCTCCACATGTCCCTGCCGATAAGGGATCTCTATACTGATGGAAGGATCAATGAGCTTCCATAAAATGAGTTGGTACATAGGTTGAGAAACCATGTAACCAAAATGGGGCTAATCTAGGAGTGAAGGTTGTGGTCGAGGCTGATAGAATTCTCTTGCACATCCAAGATACAAAACTCTTAGTATGGGTTGAGACAGAGGTCTCATTTGTACTTATGATAATCATCTCAATGACCCCATAGTTATTGACTGATGAGTGATTTGATATTCTACTGCCATCAGCATTCACGCCACCTGCGCCAAATTTGCTGTGTTCCCGTCATGACTCCATCTCCCATACTTCGATTCACCTAGATGGCTCATTTTTAGGCCTTGATGTGTGAGTCACTAGAGGCCTCTGTGAAGTTGCCATCAATTTCTTTGCGCGAGCTAAGTCACGGGTTTTGCAAAGGACCCGTGGTACCAATTCCTTCTAGGGTTCTACACTATCTTTCGGCTATCTCGATGACCCTGCAGCCCCAACTCGAGATCCTTCTCAAACAATGGGAACTGATCTAGGCCATATCGAGGCCTCTATTGGATCAGCCCCAATGTTTTGTGATGTAAGGAGATTTTCCATCTTGCTTTTATTCCTTCTCCTATTCGGCGATTGTACTTCGTCACCTGCGCATATTTTTTTAATCTTAACCTCTCACTCCTACCAGAAGTTGTGGCTATAGAAGCGGATATAAACTAAGGAATTCGGATCTGACTTTATCGTTCTCACTGGCTGTGCCGATTGATGCGTCTAGAACTCGATCAATTTACACCTCCAATTCCTTAGTCGTGATTTGCAAGAAACAAATTCCATGGGAAAACTCTTCGATGCCAAAGTTAGCAGCCATTTTAGAATAAAGAATAGTGAATAAATAAAATAATGGACATACCTTGATATTTATATCATTAAAACCCTAATAGTCATTGTGTGTCACCTAAACTCTAACTGTTTGCGTCATAAATGTCAAGGTTGGCCATGGTATAAGTAAACTCTATTAGGCCCCACTGGCCTAATGACCTTATTCAATTATAGATTGTGGCCCATAGTTGATGGGTCACATAAGGGTATCATCATAATGGTTAGACTAATAATGAAAATTCTCGTTTCAATACTTTTTAGGGTCAAATTTTTTTTTTGAAAACCACATAAATATATTAATTATCCAATTACTCCAGATTCTTTTCTGGGATTTTGAAAATTCCCAATAGATATGTGGCCACCGATAAGAGTACATGTTTTTCCAGTGTGATTCTTCCTGGAAGTGATAATAGCTTTACTTTCCATGAATAGAATCTATGTCTAAACTTTTCTTCTAATTTTCTAAAGACTTGAGTCTTGTTTAGAGTGGAATAGATATCAATTCCTAGATATTTGCCTCTAAAATATTGTCCATGAATATTAAGAGCATATCTTAAGTGAACCCTCATATTCTCCGGTGTGCTAGGACTGAACAGAAGAGCACACTTGTGGAAGTTGAGCCTTTGACCCAAAAACCTTGCATACATATTCATAGTCTTTGCAATGCCATTCATAGTGGAGTAAGTGCACTCAGAAAACAGAGTACAGTCATCTGCGTACATAAGATGGTTGATCCTCGGCCCTTGCTTTGAAATGGACATTCCCAGGTTCTAATTTTATCTTATTTTGAGCCCGAACCACTCTGGCATAAATTGTTGACAGATTATAAAGAGGTAAGAAGATAAAAGGGTAACCTTGCCTTAAGCCTTTGTTAGGGACAAAGAATTATGAGGACTCCCCATTGAGTAATATCTAATAGGACACTGAGCTGACACACGAAATAAGTAGCCTAACCCAGTTCTCAAGGAAGTTTATGGCTCTGAGTGCTTTCTCCAACAAGTTTCATGAAACCCAAACGTAAGCTTTACTCATGTCCAATTTAATGGCCATGAATCCTTTCCCTCTTTTAAACTTATGTTTACTCATGTAGTTCATTACTTCATGTGCTAAAAGAACATTTTTTGCTATTGATCTTCCATGCACAAATCCATTCTGACTTTCAGAGATTAATGAAACAATGTAACTCTTCACCCTCACATACATCATCTTCGCAATAACCTTATATTTAAAGTTGCATAACGAGATAGGTCTGTAATCCGAGGGAGAAGTTGGTACCTTGATTTTTAGTATTATGACCACCTGGGTTTTATTCCATTACTTAGGGATGCAACCTTGATTTTATAATTTCCAACGCTGCACTTGTAAACTCCATCCCTATTTCCTTCCAATGTGTCTTGAATAACCCAGCTGGAAGACTATTTTCTCCCGAAGATTTCCATGATTTCATTTGCTTGATGGCTGACTAGACTTCCTGTTAGGTAAATGGGAGGTTTAGATCCTACACTTGTTGTAAGTACAACTACTTCTCATTCCTCAGCATATAATCCCCTTTTGAGATATCTCCTTGTATCATTGAAGGGTACCATTCTGGGATGACAAAAACTCCTTTGACATGATCAACAATTGTGGAGAAAACTTGTCTAGGGTCGTTCATCCACTTATTGTTTTCATCATAAATACATTGAATGCATTTTTATTTTTCCTCTTTGTTGCCCACTTATGATACAGAGAAGTGTTCTTTTCCCCAAACTTTATACAAGAGAGTTTTTCTCTTTGTTGCCAATAATCTGATAGCTTTACCTTTAGTTCCTTTAGCTTTGCTGAAACTTCCTAGATCTCCTTTCCATTGTCATATAAATAATTGCCTATCTGGAGCTTCTCTAAAACTTTCTCCATTTTCTTGATGTTATCTGCAGGTTTCCAAATGATGTATTACTCCAGTTATGTAAATGTCTCAGCGTACAATTTTTGCTTGAAGATATGATGTCTTCGTCAGGTTCAAGAGTACTTCTGATCCCTGTGAGTGTGAAGCTAGCCAGGTTATCTTCACAATTTATGATTGCTGCTTGGAAGAATATCCAGTAATAATGAGTTGTGGTCTGATTCATGGAATGGTAAGTTGGTCACTTTTGCTTCCGGGAAAATACTTCTCCATCTTGAATCCGTGAATGCTCTATCCAACCTCTCCATAATGGTGTCTGGGTACTTCCTCTTATTCGACCAAATATACCACAAACCATCATTTCTGACCTCAAAGATACCATGCTTATGAAGAAGAGTATGCAGTCCAGTCTGAATATTTAGAACTGGTGCACCTCCTCTCTTGTCCCTTTGAGTTAGAACCTGATTGAAATCTCCTACCAAAACTCTGGGAACTTAGCAAAATAATCCAAAAGGTTC
This sequence comes from Rubia tinctorum, assembly GCA_032355605.1. Classification (NCBI taxonomy): domain Eukaryota; kingdom Viridiplantae; phylum Streptophyta; class Magnoliopsida; order Gentianales; family Rubiaceae; genus Rubia; species Rubia tinctorum. The sequence continues at coordinate 5,978 of JAULKM010104297.1, read as the reverse complement.
AAATCATTCCATACTTCTTGCCTTTCCGATAAGATCAGATGGCCATAAGCAAAACCTAAACACCAAGATACCCTAATGACATTGGTGATCAACAAAATGACAAACTTCTTAGTCATACATAATACTTCTACTTCTAGGACATCTAACCAAAGTACCACAATTCCACCAAATTTACCAATTGGATCCACATATTCTAACCTATTGAAACTAGTGTTTTCCATACATTAGTGAAGATGTTGCCGTGGAGGCATAGTTTCAAACATGCATATGATAGTAGGGTTTTTTGCTTCACCATTTGGAAAATTGCTCTCTTTGTAGAGGCGTTGTTGAAGCCTCTACAGTTCCACAAAATGATCCTCATGGTTGATTAGGAAACTGTTTTGGTACAACTCCCGCAAAACCCTTATCAGTAATCTTCTCTCCTCCGGTTGAAGCTTTAGCCAAAAACATGTTGTTGTTCATCTCACCTTTTTCCACACGCCCTCTCATTTTTTCATAGGTTTTCCAACCTAGCCGGGCCTTTAGCCTCTCATTTTTATCTTGGCCTTTCGACCTATTAGGGCTTTACTTCCCATTTTTTCCTAAGTTGCCCTTTCGGGATTCCATCTTAGTAAGGTATATGTATATATATATTTTTCATTTTTAAAAATAATTCAAAAAAATTTGTGTAGCACAAAATGCCCCAAAGTTGGGCTTGATGCATCTCATGCCTCTCAATAGGAATGACATCTTTGAAACCATCTAGATTCGAAAGGTGAATTCTCTCAAGCACTTGTTCGATGGCCTCTTCACGATAGAATCATAAAATTGCACACCGAAGAGCCACCAAATAGCCATACAAAGCGATCCTCTGAGGTCGTGGTGGACCATCCCTACTTTCACCAGCCTATCCATCGTGTACCATGTCCCTGAATGCAAACTGTTTAGGAGATATGAGACAAGGCATTATGGGCTTAAGTCTCTCAGTATAAACTCAAGAAAATATTTTGTTTAAAAACATTTGAGAGACTTATTGGCCTATAGTCACTATAGGAAGAGCTTACTCTTTTTTTAGGTATTAGCACAATAAAGGAAGCAACAATGGCTCTAGGAATAGGCACATCATCAAGAAATCATTTATTGTATTTTTAAGATCTGTAGCAATGATGTCCCAACACTTTGTATAGAACTTAGCTAGAAATCCATTCAAACCTGGGGATGCATCTCCATCTATTTCAAAAACTATCTTCTTATTATATTCCAAGCTTATTCCTTCCATTAGATTTCCATTCATTTGATCTGTAATAAGTCTTGGAATATTCTGCAGTAAACAAGAAGTTGTTGCACCCTCTATGTCATTGTTTTCATCAGTAAGAAGATCAGAGAAAAAATGCACAGCCTCAGCTCCTATCTCATTAGGATTTTTAATCCATTTACCTTGGCTATTTTTCATCTCTGATATAGCTTTTCTAGCATGTTTTGACTTAACAGAGGCATGGAAAAATTTATAGCTAGAGTCTCCTACTTCTAGCCATTTAACCCTTGCCTTTTGTTTTCAGAAAATTTAATCCTTGGTTAATGCTAATGTTAGTTTGGCTTTCGCTTTATTGAGTTCAGACTTGGTGATTTCATTATTAATCTGCAGATCTTCTATTTGCTTTTGTAAAACATTTTCTTCAGCCTCTTTAACTTTATCCTGAATATTACCAAAAACATCTATATTCCACTCCTTTAAGAATCCTTTTAACCTTCTGAGTTTGAGTGAAAACTTTAGCATCCCAAAACCATCACATGGCAGACTGCAGTTAGCTGAAACTTCATTTTTTTGAAATTTTTATATGTAATCCAACAGTTTTGGAACTTCAGAGATTTAGGACCTGAAGAATAATTTGTTAGTTATAGTAACCTGTAGAGGTGAATGATCTGAGGGATGTTTAGCCTTGACTCTAATGCTTGGGTTAGGAAATTCTTTACAAAAAGTTTCATTTACAAGTCCTCTATCAAGTCTTTACCAAACATTGTCATTTCTTACACCAGCCCAAGTAAAATTATTGCCAACAGTAAGTAATTCTACAAGTTGAATCTCCTCTATAAACATATTAAAATCCATCATGCAATTCAAATTGGGATTACATTGTCCTAGATATTCACTTGGTCCTCTTATAACATTGAAATCTCCTATTATCATCACAATATTATTGCAATGATTTTGTAGTCCAGACCAAAGTGGATTCCTAGCAACCCTATTATGTCTTCCATACACAAAAGTTGAGTCCCAAGAAAATGAGATAGATTTGGGTTTCAACTCAACTAATACAAATCAATCATAAAAAAACTTAATATTACATTAACTCAGACAAAAAATGATTACCATAAAAATCCGTATTTTATCTCTGGGATCACCATAAAAATGATTATAACCAAGTTTAAAGGCAATCGAAGTTAATTGATCAAATTTGAACATTGGTTCAATCAATACAAATAATGATATATTATGCTTCTTCTTAATGTTCTTAACTTTAAGTTGAGCCTTGTCATTCCTAATTCCTCTTACATTCCATTCACATATATTGAATGACACCATTTAATTATTCAGAGATTCACCATCGATTTGTTATCTAGTTTTAACTATTTTAGGCATGCTTGTGAAATCTTTCTTTTTATACCTCCTATTAGTTGTTGCCTCATTTAGAGATGATGTTATATCGAAATCCAGATTCATGCCCTCTTCATTTATTAACTTATTAAACATGTTCTAAGCTAGAAAATTAGGTTCCAAAATTATATCTCCTGAATAGTCCTTATTAGATTTTTTAGTTGACCATTGTCCTCTTGAATTAAAATCTATGTTATCAATTAAATTTCTATCTTCAGGAGACAGCATATCAGAAGCAATATCCTTATCTTTATCTGTTCTTACCTGGACTTCCTTCTAATTCAGCATCATAGCTTTCTTTTGTAGTTGTATCTCTTGATACATTTGAGATGCTACAATTTCCTTAATAGAAACAGTAGCTTCTTTATCCGTACTAGGTGTATGGATATCATTGATATGAGATAATTTATCATTATATTCATTTTCTACGACCTTATAAGTATCATGAATATTTTCAAAAACTGACACATTTAGAGCATGTTTATTCTTCTTGTTGCCCACTTCATCAGCTAAAGAAATAAAACTTGTGTCATTAATTTCAATACACTTTTCCAAGTTTCTAAGTTCACAATAAGAGGAGTGGATTTTGAGGCATCTTTATCCTAAGCATGAGCATCTTCATTACCATTGACATCTTTTCCAACTTTAGGAACATATATTTGCTTAACTTTAGAAACCCCTATATGTTTATAGTTCTACTCATTAGTAACGTTAAACTTCACAGTAACCAAGTCTTATTCTTTATCTGTCAAATCTGATGAAGAAGAAATAAAATTCCTTGGCTCCCTTCTCCGTTCATCAGTTTTAGACCTCCAAATTGTAGTTTTATAAGTTCGATCTACCCTGCAAGAAGTAGAAAGGTGACCTAATTTTAAGCATTTAGCAACATAGTCAGGGATAACTTCGTACTCAACATATTTCCAGAAGCCTTTGTTTATGAAGTTGAGCCAAACTCTCTCTCTCTCTCTCCCTCTCTCTCTCCCCCTATCTCTCTCTCCCTCAGGGCTAAGTAACATATATTTCCACGCAGACCTTTGTCACATGTGATTTGGTTCTACTGAGAGTTTCTTTATCAATCTTGATCGGATTTCAGATAAGATTTCCCATGGACATCATCACCCAAGGGTTGAAAAACTATTGGGGCAACCCATACAACGCCGCCCAAACAGGAACAATCGGGGAGTTTGCATTTGGATCAATGTGGGGGAACCCATTTAGTAATACACAGTGAATAAGATCCAAAGTGCCATACCTTGTGCATCCACCATCCGTAGTAATCATAAAGCAAAAAAAATGAATGAGGACTTGTCGATTATCCAGAAGATAGATCTCAGTATGCCCTTTAAAACCAGCAGTGTGAAAGTCTCGTCGGAAAGTCAGTTTTAGGGGTGCCTCTAGTTTCTCACATTCATCATCGGAAAAGCTAAGCCATGGTTCCCCTAAATGTTCAAATGGTTTTTTTTTTGGAATGAAGGCAACTCGATCAGATCCGGATTGAGTAGTTTGAAAAGCGGGTTGTGAAGCGGATAAGAGTATATGAACGTAGGAGATGGGTTGTTTAGGGATGGAGTTGCTCCCAGGCTCCGCCATGACGGCTGCACCGGAAAGGTAATCAAAGATTCGGTCCCAGAAAATTGGAGAAGAAGGCCAATCACACCTTTACTAGGTATTTTTCGCACACATACAGAGGAATATAGATACCTCAATGACTACACATACTAATATTATAAAATGTTACCGATTTTAATTCTTTACTATATACAATCAATCATTAAAATATATAACTTATTAAAATATAATTAAAACCATATATATATATATCACGGAAGAAAATTTAAAGAAACACATAATTTGAAATAACAAAATGATCTAATTTTTTAAAATACATTGATAAAGTACTTCTGATAGAAATTTGTACACATATTATTTATTTATTTATTTATACATGGCAAAATATTGTTTTAGACTGACTAACTATTAAAAGAGGACATTTTATAATTAGTGAGACTAATAAGGTCATTGGATATTTACTTTTATTTATTGCAATGAGATACATAAAATTATGATAGCCTTTTAAAAATGAATCTCAACATATAAATAATTAATTTTTAAATAATTTGAATGAAATATTATACAAATAATCAAATTTTATTGTATTCGATATTTAACGATTTCTAACTATCTCATATAATTTTTCTTAGATGACTAAATTTTAAATAAAATTCTGTGTTTTTAATTTAAATGTAAGACACGTAAATAAAAACTTAATCCGAACATTCTAAAATAATATGGCTTACGCGTGTTTGATTAAAAGGTATTGAATTTTATCTAATCCTATTATTATCACTATTTTTTTTTACTATACTTATTAGAGTCTATCTTGAAATACAATTTTTCCATAATTAATGGAAAGACCATGGTTTAAAGTGTAAATTATAAGAAATGAAGATAAAATTTTGGGTTGAATCAATCGGGTTATAAACTTTATTACTACTACACGTTGTATAGTAAAATTTTAATATTGCAACTAAGAACTTTTATCTTTTATTATTCTAATTAAACCCGTCTTTCCGTAGACTTATGGAAAGATGGTCTATTCCAAAAATTTGTCTACTTATTTTTTCAATTAAATTTAATTTTGTGTGGGCAGATCAAACGAAACTAAATTGAGGTTAGTACGTTACTAATCCTAACGGTGATGAGCTCGTGACATGTGAGGCTCAAGATTGGGATAAGCCAGACGTGAAAGAGGTTTTGCCAAGCACGAAGTCACGAAATCGATCCAAAACTATCTGATAACATTCCTACCAAAAGCGTAAGGCTTCAACGACATCACCATTCCCCTCTATTTCCATCCACTGAAACTCAATCCGCCCCAATTCATTCCCTTCCATTCAATCCCCAGATCCATTTGCACTGTCACACTTGTAGTTTTTTTTACACATGCAGGCCAAAAACCAATGAACAGTCTTAAATATTTATGACCATTCACCCAGCCATTGGACCTCAAGAAGATCCCCACGTGCCCCCAAAATCCCTGCCTTTTTCCTCACATTGGTCTGATTCCTCAAACCATGTCCACCACCAGATCTTGAAATCGATATTCCAACCTTTTTTAAATAACAATTTGCATATTCTACTTGATACATAGCCTCACCAACCCATTTCCACCATCAGCTTTTCCCAGTTCATGGAACATTAGTTGAATACAGAGAGCAAAGCTGAAAAGGGCTTTGTCAAAATCCTTTTTTTCACCTTTTCTCATCATCTGATCGGAGAAAATGGAGCGTGCAAGAAAGCTGGCCAATAAGGCCATTCTGAAGCGCCTGATTTCCGAGGCCAA
>JAULKM010104279.1:0-24925 GCA_032355605.1 Rubia tinctorum | reverse complement strand
ACCAAAAATCCATTAGACTCAAACTAGGTTGCAAAATGAAGGATTTAGATACGAAAACCGAAAACGGTCATCTAAACTCCTTATGATGTAAACCTACCTAAATCTAGCAATCTTTCAACAAAAAAATAACAAAAGAGATGTTAAATGCTTCGGAAAATACATGCATTTGACGTCTCATCAACTTTTGTCTTCTACCATGTGTGCAAAGCAGCCCAAGTTCCCTTTTCCATTGATCTATTCTGTTGTCTTTATCAGGTTCGCAAGGTGAAAAATTCATCTGACAAATTCACCCTTTACCCAGTCATTCCAACTGTTGAGTTCGTCAGTGAATTCTTTAATAACTATGGTGTGTGGCGTAAATTTTTTTTCTTTTTGAAACTTGGTAATGGCAATCAACAATATTTTCCAATTTGGAAATGTAATGCTTCTAAGTCAAAACTTCCTAAGACTGGGGTTCGCCTAAATGCTGAGTCCGAGGTTGTATTAGCACTCAGCTAACATTCGATTTTTCTTCGTAAATTTAATACCATGAGTGAAGGTGTTTGCTCATCACTATTTTATTGTTTTTCATTGTATTATTTATTTATCACCTACTATTTTCATGGTCTTGTTGCCTCTTTGTGCTCTTCTGACTTACTTTGTATACTAACTTGCAGATATGGATTTAACTAAGCAATCCATTGATAGAGATTTTTCCTTTGATGATGAAGATGAACAACCCAAAGATATGGTAGTTCAAACCAATAAAAACATTTTGATTGTTGCCTTCTCGGACAAGGTGGTCAAAGTTGGTTCCCAGCTAAAAACTGTTGAGGCTACCACTAAAGAAAATAGAGAGATCGTTGTTCGCAACACTCATGACACTTCCTATAAAAGAAAGGACAAGGAGCGAATAGGTGGGGCTTCAAACACTTTGGAGCCTCCTCATAAAATAGGGCGAGTCAGTCATTCCCACTCTAAGCCCCCAAAGCAAAACCATAACTTAATGGTGGAAGGAACTATTCCTGCTACCCTATCCAAACGTGTTCTCCATGAGACAATGGCTTTGGTATATTGTTTTAAGGATTTATGTGTGGTTTAATTATTTTGTTAGCGAACAAGTTCCTGAGTTTGTTAAAGGAGACGGTTCGCTCCTGGATAAATGGCGGGTGGCTGAAGAGAAGTGTACCGCTTTAAATACCTCTGTTGAGGCTGCCGAAAAGCTTGTACAGTCAGTTGAGAAGCGTGCTTTGACTGCTAACAAGGAAGCTGAGAGGTTGCGGTCTAAGTTGGAGGAGATACAGACTAATGGTTTTGCTTCGCCTGGGTAGAATTTCTGATAGCGGTCACTCTTATGCACGGCAATCACACCTCGGTAGTCTGCATTCCATGCATTTGATTGTTGAGTTAAAGAAGTGTGAAGTTGATTGCTTTGAGGATCTTCCCTTCGGTTCCCAGCCTTCTAAGGCTCCTGTTAATTCTGATACCAACGCGAATGCTGAAGCCCACATGAATGTGAAAGCTAACACGAATACAAAAGCCAATGCAAGCACTGAGCTCCCCACTTGGGATGAGAGCAAGGACGATTCAGCTGCCCTTGTTCAGACTTCGTCTATTTCTTCTTCTAATGTTAGTGGATCTTAGTATTTTTATTTGTAATTGATAAAAATATTTTGATCTATGTTTGTACTGTTTGTATTACTAAAAGTATTAACTTTGGATCATGCTTATAATTTTGCACGTTCTTATCGTATTTATTCATATGCAGGGCTTTTGATATTTTTGTCGATCATAACTTTTTGAAACAACTCTGCTATTTGGGATCTAACATTCATTTTCATGATCGTCCTGGGTATATGTCATCTCTTTCATTTTATTCTATTGAGTTGGGTGAAGCTAATCAGTCCTTGTCCAAGGAATATTTTGAGCTTATCTCTGCTAATCATTTTTTCAATATAGAATCTATTCTCCTATGCCTTGGATTGAAACTTCCTTCATCATAATCCTCTCCAACTCCTTTTGCAAGATGCCCCTATAGTAAGTTTTTACCTGGAGGCTACAATATTGAATCTTTAGATAAACATATAGTTCATAGCTTAGTTGATCATGAATCCATTGGTGTGTATATGCGTTCGTTCTATCTTAGTCCCCGTGTTTATGACTAGGTGGTATGTTTGGGTATTCGCTTGAAGTATATGTTACTCGGTATCCATTATCTTGCAGTTGGATAGATGAAGACTCTAAAGGATACTCAAGACTCTATCCGTAAGCTAAAAGAGTTTTGTGCTGAATAAAATAACCTTATTCAACGCCAACAGCTGAGCATGGTTAGGATTCTACGTTAGCGGGAGGATGTTAAGAATTTTTCTTCAAGGAAGGCTAGCGAAGCTCATCATAAGACCTTGATCATTGACAAGAAGTGTTCTCACATTGACGATCTATTAAAGGTGTTGAAGGAAAATAAGAGCGAGTTTGATCAATTTGCTTCTTCTTCATCCGCGTGGCAGAGTAGATTTGATGAACAATTTTCCATAAACACTCAGCTTCGTAGTGAGAATGAAGAGCTTCGTGCTGAGTGTGATCATCTTGAGTCATGTGTGCATCCCTTTGAGAAAGCTTGTGTTCATAACATGGATAAGCTTCAAGCATATCCCTCATCATTTTGTGGTTCTACTGCTCGTGGGGACCTAACAATAAGCATCGGCAGGCAGAGAATTAATTTGTCTGAAATTGTTGGATCTCATATTCGTCAATTGGAAGATGAAGTGAAGAAATTTGTGGCTATGAATAAAAATTATCAGGATATTGTTGATGTTATGAGTGTGCAGTTTGATCGCGAGGAATTAGGCCCTATAGCTAATTTCAAGGCGTACTACGCCAACCATCTTGATCATATGGAACGAAGAGGTGTAACATGGCATCCTGCATACCTGTATATGAAGTGGTGTTATGAAAATATGTTAGAAAATGAGCGCGGGGATGAGCGATCTCATCGCGAGGCTGAGCAGTCTCATTGCGAAGGTGGGCAATCTCATTGCCATGGTGTCTCTTCGTCCTCTGTATCATCTCGCGCATCAAGGATCTTCTTTTTCTATCTGATGTAGCAATTAGTTTTTCGAAATTTTCGCAGTAGTACCTTATATTGACTTATATTTTGTACTTTAGGTATTTCCTTATCTACCGACACAGTGCTGTGCTTTTTGCACTATCTCTTGTTCATTTTCTTATGCAGTTAAGAGGTCTGTTACTTTATTTTTTAAACCTTTACCAATGGAAGCTGTATAATTAGTTTTTACTGGTGATATTGCTAGCATGTTTGCCAATTTTACAAGTTCTATAGCATGCAAAAATAAGGGTTTGTAGTATGCGAACTTCCAAGATCTATTGCTTGCTTTTTTCATGTTTATAGGCATATGTGCCTTTTCTTGCAAGATTTATAGCTTGCTTAGTTGAGTTTACAAAGTTCTAAGATTTATAGCTTGGGAATTCGAGAACTTGTATTTGCGAACTACAAGATCTATCACTTGTGGTGTTGTTTTTTTGGGCATATCTGCCTTCGTACAAGATCTATAGCTTGCAAAAATTAAATTGCGACGTTACAAGATCCAGAACTTGAAATGTTGGTAGGCTGCAAGTTATTGCTTCGCAATTGGTCAGACCCGATTGTTTGTGATGTGCCTTAAATGGCTGTTATTTAGAAATTGTAAGTAAAGAACATGAAAGTATGTTTCCCCTAAAGTTTTTTTTATTTATCGTGTACAACTACGATAATATTGCCGTCAAAACAAAACAAGAATGTGAACATCGTCAATGATCATTTCATGGCCCCTATACAATATGAATACTTCCTATTCTCCACCTTAGATCTCGACATAGAATTTCCTTAAGTTGATCACTTGCCAAGTGTGGGAGCGCTGCTTCCATCCAATCTCTCTAGCTTATAGCAGTTCGATCGGTGTTTTTTCACTTTCTTGTATGGCCCTTCTGACTTTAGGCTTAGATTTCCTTTTTCCTCCACCAAAATTGCTTCATTCGTTCTCAACACATGATCACCAACTTGGAACTGTGTTTATTTGACCTTCTGGTTGTATGCCTTGGCTATCTTTTCCTTATACTTTGCCTTCGTGATCGTTGGTTGTTATCTATTTTCCTCAAGTGCATCTAGGTCTAACCTCATCTTTTTGCGATTATCCTTCTCCTTGTATACTTTTATTTGAAGCCTTGAGTTCCCAATTTCAACTGGTATTACTGCATCATGACCATAGACCAAACTATATGGAATTTTCCCTGTTAGTTGTCGAACAATTGTTCTGTATGACCACAAGGTATTGGGTATTTTGTCCACCCAACCAGTTCGCTTCCCTTCCAGTCTTTTTTGTATAACCTGAACTATAGTCTAGTTAGTGACTTCCACGTGTCTATTTACTTGACGGTGTGCTACAGAAGTGAACTTCTATGTAATCCCTAATGTGAAGCACAATTCCGTAAAGACTCTGCTAGTAAATTATGTTCCATTATCTGTGACGATAGTTTGTGGCACCCTGAAGGGACAAACTATGTTCTTCCAGATGAACTTTCTTGTTACCTATGCATGGCTTCGCATCCACTCATTTAGTGAAGAATTCAATTGCAATAATCATAAATATTGCACTGCAAGGACCCTTTGGGAAAGGTCCAACCAGGTCAATTCCCATTTATCGAATGACTATGCTCCATATACTCCTGTTAAAGTAGCCTACGGTTTATACGATATTGGGGCATTGATTTGGCAACTTCTACACTTAAGCATGAAGTTGTAAGCATTGTTAAACATAGTTGGTCAGTACCCTGCCCGAATTATCTTCTTTTACAATTGTTCGAGATCTCTGATGCATTCTACATAGCCATTCGTGTACTTCTTTGAAGATTTCTTCTGCTTGTAATGATCTTACACACTTTTTCCTTGGAGATGGGAAACCTTTTTTACAGGACTCCCCTTAATAAACGTAGTTGTGAGATCGTAGTTCTAACTTTCTGGCTTACGTCTTGTCTGCTTTCAACTTTCCCTTTACAAAATAATCTGTCAGCGATGTCATCCAGTTTATTTATTTAGTAACAACTGTCAATACATGTTATTGATGTACTTCTAAATGGAATGACTAAAACCTTTAGATCCTTGTGTTCGACCAACGAATCAAATCAAGCTATTGCTAGCTTGCTCAGGAAATCCGCTTTCACGTTTTCACTTCTTGGCACATGTTATACATTGAAGTATTCGAGCTGAGCAATGAGGTGTCAGGCCCTTAGTAAATACTTCATTAGCTACTCTTCCCATACTTCATAGTCTCTTCTCACTTGCTGGACTAAGATCCGCAAATCGTTAAAGGCTTGAATTTTTTTACCTTTATCCTGATTGTAAGGTCTGAGCCACATACTAATGCTTCGTACTCCACCTCATTGTTACTGAGTGTAAAGTCAAAATGAAATGAATATATGTGCTCCCCTCCTCCTAGGTTGACTAATAGCAATCATGCTCCGCAACCTTCTTTTGTAGATGCTCCTTCTAAGAACAACTTCTATGCCACATCCACCCATTTGGATTTCCCCTTGTTGATTCCAAGATTTTTCCGTGCATTCCCATCTTCTGCATTCTCACTCGTCACCTTTGTGAATAAATCTACTAGGGCTTGTGCCTTGATTGCAGTTTGTGGTTGGAATTGTATCTCATATTACCATAACTCCAGAGCCTATTTGGTTATTCGACCTGATGCTTCAGGTTTGTTGAGGATTTTCTTAATTGGGTGATCAGCATAGACAAATATCCCACTGCTATGGAAATAGGTTCGCATCCTTCTTGTAGAGTACACCAAAGCTAAAATTAATCTCATGAGTGGCATGCAAGCTTTCTCTGCATTTTGTAGTATTATGCTAATGTAGTATACTGGTATCTATTTTTGGCCTTCTTTTAGTACTAGAACCGAGCTAAAAACATTCTTTGAAACTGCCAAGTACAGATATAAGGTTTCTCCCAGGACTGGTGAATTCAATGCAGTCAATTCTAGGAGTTGTTCCTTCAAGGAATCATATGCCTTTTGTCTTTTTCGTTCCATCTGAACTTCTTTACCTTCTTCAGGACTTCAAAGAGTGGGAAATGTTTCTCAGCTGCCTTTGAAACAAATCTACTGAGTGCTGCCAACAATCCAATTAATATTTGTACTTCCTTGACTGTTCGTGGTAAAGGAAGGTCAACTATAGCTTGTATTTTCTCTGGATTGGCTTTGATTCACTTGGAGGATACCCTATATCCTAAGAATTTCCCCGCGACTACTCTAATTATGCATTTCTTAGGATTAAGTTCCATGCCAATCTCACTTAGTGTATCTACTTTTGATAACTATGTCATCAACATATGCTTCCACATTTTGTCCTATTTGATTGCGAAAAGCATTGTCAATCACTCTCTGATATGTTGCTCCTGCAGTTTTTAGGCCAAACGGCACATAGTATAATACTCTGTAGCTTGTTATGAACTTCGTCTTCTCTGCATCTTCGAGATTTATCAGTATTTAGTGGTATCCCTTATATGCATCCAAAAAAGCTAGGACTTCGTATCCTTAAATCGCTTTGACTAGTTGATCAATCTTAGGTAAAGGATAACAATCCTTTGGGCATGCCTTGTTTATATTAGTTAAGTATATACACATTCTCCATCTGGCATCCACTTTTTTTACCATCACCGAGTTCATCAACCATTTTGGATATGTTACCTCCTTCAGAATACCAGTCTGACGCAAAGGCGTAACTTATTCTTCAATTGCTTTCTTCTTGTCACTTGCAAAGCTTCGTTGCATCTGCTTAACTAGTTCTACTGAATCGCTGATGTTCAAGGAATGGGTAGTAATTTCTGGGTTAACTTCTCCTATATTTTGTACACTCCATGCAAATGTATCCTAATTACTTCGCAGGATTTTAGTGACCTTTTGTATCTCCTAATCTAGAACATGCTTCCCTATTTTGACACATTTAGAAGTGTCTTCATCATCCAGAGTGACAACTTCAATTTCTTCTCCCAAATCCATTGCTGACTCACATTGCCTAAGTAAGCTGTTATATGAGACAGTGCTAACCATCTTCGTTTGTTCCAAACTTTTCCATGGTTTCATCACAATGACCATACATTTCCTCGCTGTTTGTTTGTTTCCTCTTATTGTTGCGATTCCAGTTGGAGTTGGGAACTTCATAACTAAGTGGTAAGAAGACAATATCACCTTTGTTGTGTTCATCCAGGGTCTGCCAATAATGAAATTAAATGGACTTAGCGCGTCCATAACTATAAAATCGCACATGGTGGTACAAGTTCTATCACTCTCACCAATGGTAAGAGACAACTATATGTTGCCCAAAGGTGTCTCTGCTCATCCTGTAAATCCTACAAGTGAGAATGTAAACTTTTTTAGATCCGCGTGTTTGATTCCTAGCTTATCGAAGCAATTGACAAATAGGATTTCAATTTTACTCCCATCATCTATAAATACTATATGAACTGTTGCATTTCCAATTTTAGCAATGATGACCATTGGGTCATTATGAGGCCAAGCGTTGGGAACCGCATCCTCTTTGCTAAATGTGATTATTTAGTCCGGACGAAGCCTTGGCTTTCCAAGCATTATTGGATAGTGACTCAGTTGACCCATCTATAAAGAATATCACTCTTTCTGAAGCCTCAGTCCTTGTGTCTTCATCATAATCCATCGTTGCTGTCATCTTCGTATTTTTTCTCTATGTGTTTGCTATGTCCTGGTTTTTTGCCATGGAGCGCCCTACCTTGTTGGCTTTGTTGTACCGTCTTTCCTCAGCTTCTCCTCTATCTGCCTCCTTAGATCTCTACAATACTCAATATCATGGTCATGGTCTTAATGGAAGACACAGTAGTATTCTCTAGATCTTTTATCAGGGGGTACTATCATTGGTGCCGGTTCGCAGAATAATTCCCTGTTCGCTTGCCATATTTCTCTTCTTTACTTTGCCAGAGGTGTCTCTGGGAATGATGCCCCCTGCATCCCCGATTATTTTCCCTTGAAAGGGATGTTTCCTTTCCCTCTCTTTATAAACCCCTTCTGTGTATCTTCCGTCATTTTTTTCTCGCCTCGCTCCTGCTCTATCTTGCGGTTATTTTCTTCATCGGCTCTCACATGTTGTTCGATCATTTTTAGCAACTCTCTTGGGTTTTTGGGCATGTTTTTCGTGAGTTCCTTGTATAACTCTCTTGACCGCAATGCTCCATGTAAATGCCCCCAAAGAGGATGAGAACGATATGTCTCGAACCTGCAACTTTCGGTGATGAACCGTTTGTGATATTCTACGAGGCTCTCATCACTTCGCTGAGCTATGTTGCTTTGGGTCTGGATTGTTTTGGTGAACTTTTGCTTCTGATAGAAGCGGACAAAAAAACAAATCTGACAACTATGCCCAGGACTTAATGCTTCCTTTTTGCAAGTCCTTGTGCCATGTAATTGTTGTTCCCGATAAGAAAATAGGGGAAGCTTTGCATACCAATTCAATTTCTACATCACAAACTCTCATGCTCTTGCGATATGAATGTAGGAATTCTTTTGGATCTGTAGTTCCATCATAGATTTTGACGTGCAAAGGAAGCTTGAAATTTTTGGGCATCTTAAAATCTCAAAGATGAGATGCCAATTGTGATTTATCTGCATCGTCATCTGCCACTATCTCCCTCAACTCATCTTCGTACATAATACTTGCATGCTCTTAACTTGGCCTTTTATTTACCCTTGGGGATTTTGGCTTGAGCGTAGCTAAAATTTGATTGTATAGGCTTTCTCCATTTGATTCTAGGAATACTGTGAACGCTCTCCTTTCCTTTTCTTAGTTCATGTTAGGAGATTCTGCTTCCTCCTCATCATCTCCCGGACCTTCCCTATTATTTTCTTTTTCTCTTCTAGGGACATTCGCTTGGTTTTGGCTGGGGTTCATGTTTTTGTTGCGTCCAACCATTTGTTCTTGTGTATGATGGTTGTGCCTTCTCTCACTTCTGGTGAACGCCATAATTTACTTGAAAGATTTTGAAATGAAAAAATTTCATCCCCACAGTCGGCGCCAAATGATGTGGTAATCCAACCAAGTAAAGCCTTTATCGCTCACCGTTAAGTATCTCCTCCTACAAAATAGATCTCGGAAGTGACTCCGGGGAAAATACTCTAATGACTAAGTCAGTCTTTTCCTTAGAAAATTAGAATTTCTCAGTTTAGTCTTACTTACCTTCTTCGGTGCTAATCTCCCTATACTTATAGATGTCTACATCAGTGGTTCCGTATTGTCAGCACCTTAGATCGTTGGTTGCATCATGGTTCCTACAACATTGGTTCATGGTTAAACCTCCAAACGAGGTTCCACCTTTGTCGGTTCGTGGTCGAGTCTCACACAAGGCTCCACCTTTCTTGGTTCATTGGTGATGCGATCATTGGGCTGGGCCTAAAGGTGAACAACCTCCAGATTATGGGCTAGGTATATACCAACTACCGTTACTAGATATTAGAGGTATCGTAACACTTTTCTTGTAAAACATATTAAAAATGTTACAATAGCTTATAAAGTGCTACTTAAACCTCTGAAAAGTGTTACATAAATATTGTAAAGTGTTACCTAAATTTTAAAAAGTGTTGCATTATATCTAATGCAACATCACCTAAGGTAATACTTGTAAGAGTGTTACTTTAGGTTCTAATAATACTCAGTTTAACCTATTGCAACACTTTTATGATGTTGCATTAAATCTAACGTAACACTTTTTAAAATTTATGTAATATTTTTCAATAATTATGTAACACATTTCAAAGGTTAAATTAACACTTTATAAGTTATACTAACATTTTTAATACGTATAGTAAGGAAAATGTTACATTAACCACGCGAACCCTAATGAGTTGACTTGAATTGAGAGAATACACTTGTGAGTTCGGAAGGTTAACTCGACCCCAACTACGAAATCAGAAGTGGCCAGAATTCATGGAGGTTCTCATTAAATGCCGTTAATATAAACATTCTACGGCAGTTCATTATTAATCGTCATTAATGTCAACGTGACAAATGGCGGTTGACTTCTAAATATTAGATTAATCCTGATCTTTTAAATTAGTCAAAGTCTTGAGAAAGAGCCTCCATCCATAGGTTTATGGAGAGAGGGGAGACGGAGTTTGATTAAAATAGTAAAAGGTAAAATGTAAAAGGTATTAGATGCAATACTAAAAATTTATTATGTAACTTGTAATAATTATAAATTTTATAACCCGATTCATGAAACCCAAAACTTTTATCTTGATTTTTTCTAATTTATAGTTTAAACCTTAATTTTTACATGACTTATAGAAAAACATTCTTGACGAACTCTTTAAATTAAGTGTCAAAACTAGAAAACAAGCTGAATATAAAGTTTAGTCTAAGCGATCCAGAAGTACTGGACAAAAAATTTGCATCTAAAAGGACTGAGCTTTTAATGTTTCGTGGGTGACAGATTGAAACTGTTTTTTTTTATTTTACAAAAACTACTCTTAAAAAGGAAATTAGTGATATTTTCTGACTGGAGGCATATTCTTTTATAAAAAATTAGCGGAGTGGGGAACGGTAAATTAAAGACGGTTATATCGGATCAGAGAAGACACTTTCAAAATGTATTCTCTGGTCGCGCCTTTAATCGCATCCAATTAAAGACGGTTCCGAGAACAACCTTTAAAAAATTGGATTAAAGGCGATTTTGAACCACCTTAAAAAAGGCATGGGAATCGCCTTTAATATGTTATGAACTCAGAACTTGGGCTCCCTCCCTTGGCCCTGGACTTATATTCTGAATTTGGAACACCTTTTAAAGGCAGTTGAGAACCACCTTTAACTAGCCGGAATAACCGTCGTATATGTGTTCCTCACTCAGAACCACAGTTTCTTCAGTCGGGCCTGTCATGCTGTTCTGAACTCGGAACCGCAATGGTTCCTCATTCAAAACGTAAAATCGAATCATGTTGGTTGATGAGTTGAGCATTTTTCTTGTCCATATATGTAATGTCCTGAGAGCTATATTTTTGGAGAGACAATTCAGTTCCGAGTTTGTAATGATTTTTTGCCCCCACCGTATCAAAGGGACGAATTGCCTTATTTGTTTGGAACCGTATACGGCTCCAATGGTCAAAATATGAATTTCATTCATTTTCCCGGCTCAAAATCAGCGTCATTCAACAGCAACAATTGTAACCCAATACACAGTTTCATTCTACAAGATAACAAAATTATGTAAAATATGCTAACTAAGAAATAATCCATACATAGGAATAGAAATCAATTCAATTCTATTCCAAACTTTCACAACACACTAATTGATATAATTGATGTTACTCTACCAAGTTTGGGTTACTAAGATTTGTTGAGCGGCTAACAATGAGACGCATCGTCAAACAATTCCTTGCGTTGTTGATGTGTTCTTTGGAATAGGGCCTTGTTGCTTTTGGAAAAACCTGCAAGTAGGACATTAGTAGCAAATATTTTAGTTGCGATTGAGAAGGTATTAATGTTTATTACAGGGAAATGTATAATTACACTGTCAATCTCAAGTAAATCCAACTTTACGCCTTCTATGAACTCTATTGCGTACAATACTACGTAGTAGCCACACTCTCATGTTTGCGCTTGTTTCTTGTACTGATTGAATGGAATAGTGAAATTGTAACTTATAGTAACACATAATGAAATATAGCTGGAAAAAAGATACTCAATTCTCCCATGTTATACCTTGATTTTGACCACCTTGAAGTTGATTTCACCATCTTCGCTTGCATCCTTCATAACCGACTTCAAAATGTTGACAAATGCATACGACGATTGGAAGTGCAATGGATCCATCAAATAGATACGCTTCGTCCGGAACAATAACGATCAATTTCCAATGATCCCTGAAAAGAAAATTACATTATAGTTTATTAAAATGTGTAATTGATGTTTGTAAACATAATGAAGACAGTTACTATAACATTTCAATGTAGGGTGCAATGAATAATTTATTATCATGTCCCCCAAAAATTTTTCGAATGTAGTCGATTTTCTCTTGGTTAGTACAACCGATCTCTTGAGTCATCATCGGGCACATGCATCCGACCCATCCCTTATTTTGATTAAACATAAAATACATGTACCTTGAAATTAAGATTTTTTCAAATTTGTTGTAAAAAATTATATAAAAATAAATATTAAAAATGAATAAAATATAACTCAATGTATATATTTTATTTACAAGATGTATTTAGACATAAGTGTCTGATTAACTTGCTCACATTTCAATAGGTCTTCGAAATCACTCCATGTCGCTATGATATCTCTCTTGCCACTAAATACACAATCATTTCCCAAGAATGCATAAGTTGAGTTACATTCATGTGGTTGAAGCCAATTGTACAACACTTATACAAAGTGCGGTGAGTCTTTTGGGACTTATGCTCAAGGAACAGGTTGTGAGGTATTGTCTGGTGGTGTTTGTACTAGTTTAGGTGTCCTGTGGATGGTTTAGATGTAGTTTGGACCAGTTTAAGTGTTGGTGGCTACTTGACTTTTAAATTCCAAACCTTTATAGGATTGGCATATATTAGTCGATGCAACCACAAAAGAACCTTTCATGAGCGGGAACTACATTCTTGTTTTCCCCGTCAAGAATTGGCAACTGGGCACCCTTCACCAATGATTTTTCTAAAGAAACTCTTGACAAACGCTCCACAATTGGTACAGTATGATAATGTTTCATTAACTCGTGTAAGACTCCATCGGCTATGTGGAGTGGTCTACCATCAATGTCTTGATCAATGTAAAGCTCACACACATGTGAAACCTACATCACACCAATTACATTTTTAAATATTTACAAACATATTTTATTTATGATTTAATTAATATTACATGTGTTCCTTTTTGTCACTAACGATGATGGCCTTGTCTCGGTTGTCGGATTCATCTCCAGGAAATGAAACGATTGCCACCCAATTAATCTCCATATCTTTCGGAGAATGGTACGATCCCCTTGATAGAAGAGTCCAATGGGGTGTCAAATCATCTAAATTCTAGGAGAGCTCAAGGTCGGTGTGTTATGAGAATGTCTTGAGTTTGAATTCATTTCTCTTGCTCAAGTGCTTGTTTTTGCAATGTGCGGACCCGCGATGGTTGCACACAACCATATAACCTTGTAATTCCAAACGCCTTACGTTGGTTCAAGAACGCACCCACTTCCTTGACACGCTCCGGGTGGTTGGGGTTTATTGGTAGCCGTACAAAGGATGTCGCACTTGAATGTGGGTATGAATTTCCCCTTCAATGCATCATTATTTAATTTTTCCGAAGTATTAAAATAAATGGAATATTAAAAAAAATTAACGGAGGGTTGTAAAAGATGGAAACAAAAAACAGTTGTAGGGTTTACCACTCGCTCTGCAACTTCTTTTTCGATTTCTTCTCATAACCACCCTTCTTGTTTTGGCGGCCTTTAAGAAATAGATTCAATCTCATCAACATCCAATGGCTATACCGTAGCCCTTCCCTCCTCTTCGATCATCCCGACCACGATTGCCATTTGAACATCTATTTCTAGATATTCTTTCACAAACATAAGTACCGCCACTCCATACCCACCACGGCTCAATCGGTGAGGCATTAAATTCAAATGGGAAATTTATTGTTTTCTTTCTACGCACCCTATGTTAGGTTGTTAGAGGCATGTCATCGCTAAAGACATGTAAATATAAATTATTAAAGTTAACTAATGTTGGAGTCATTCTCCAGAGCTCTCCTCTTATAGATCTCTCAATTCTCTGACTGAATGTGTGTGTAAGTCATCCATGGGCAATCACCTTACTCTGTAGAAAACATGTAGTCTCTTGAAAGTGTGTACTTGTATTCCCGCCAACTCTTTCACATCATTGTAGTTGTCTTCCTTCTTAGAAATGCCATATTAGATTCATCTATTTCGAATGGTCTCTATGAGGATTCATAAAGATGGGAGTTATAATAAGTTAGGTTTAATTTTTAGAATAACATTAGGGGAAATCTAGGGGCGGAACTTATTATGGAAAAATAACGGTATACCTTGCACTCCATCCATGAGGTCTCCTTATAGTCTGTGGTCACTTAATGCCAATTATCATACTTTATGTCCACCCTTGTTCTACCGACCTTTGCAACCTAAGTAGACCACTTTGCACGCTCCTCAGACAAACACTTACCCGACTTATTGGAAAGAAATGGGGTTAACTCTTTCTAGCTAACCTATGTTATGAAGTTCTACACTGTGTTTTTCATATTCCTACCTCGACGGATCCATCATCGTCATCCCAAGCATGTTTTTGTGTCACTGGCTAGCTACTATGTGATTTTAGGGTAGAATTATCACAAGTCCTTTTCTTAGACACTAAGCAAGCTACATATAAAAATCTCAACTCAATAATGAGTTCATGAAGGATAGTTTAAGAACATAGTTTGAGGAGAAAGTACTACTTTTAATATCAACTACTACCCCTACCTAATTTTTTAGCTTGATAATTATCCATCATTAGGTTTTCACTACACGAAGTATGACCATAGTCACAATCATTATGTTATCACTACATAACAACAATAAATATTCAAAACCATGAAAACCCCAAAAAATTACATACTAATCTAGAATCTTGAAGATGAGCACTAATAATTTAGGGTTTAAAAACACTAACCTTTACATCAATAAAGTGGAAACTTCATTTTAATAAACCCTTGCTAATCTTCAATTTCTAAGAGCACTTGTAATGATCACCCCCTTAATAAAATGAGAAAATGAGGTGAGATCAAACCAAGAGTAGATAAGAAAAGTAGGAATTGGATGAGTGAAAACCTACCTCGAATCATCACTTGAAGGAAGTTTGGATTTTAGATGAGGAGAAATGAAGAAAAGGGTTTGTGGTGTTTTTTGAGGGAAACAAGGAGAAAATGCGGACTTCAAAAGGTATTTAATACTCTTTTGAAAACCCACTTTAATTTTTTTTAAATTCCCATCAGGATGCTTTTCCGAACTCGTAAACTCATCGGTCCTTTTTAAAAAATAAGGGAAACTGTTCCGAACTCGGAACCTGAATTAGTATATAAAAAAGGGGACCAACTCTTACAAAAACGGTCCATATTAAAAAACCTAATTGAAAATTCCTATAAACTTCCAAGCACCGGAAATCTACCCGGGCCCTTCTGGAATAAAAGGCAGACTTTTTCTTTTTACCATTTCGGTTACGAACTCGGAAGTTGTTCTACCCTTAAAACATTAAGGGCCGATCTACATGTTGAGGACTCGGAAGAGAAACTTCGGCCCTTTAATTGAACCACAAACCCTAATTGATTTCTGAGCTTGAAACAGGCTCAACTCTTTTTAAAAAAAGGTGAGGAACTAGTTCCGAGATCGAAACTGGATGAGGTCCTGAAAACATTAAAGGGCCGAATGTGTTTCCGGACTCGAAAACTTGGGTTTCGAGCTCTTCCCCCGTATCCGAGCTTCCTATAGAAAAAAAGGCAAAAATTTTGTTTTTACCATTTCTATTATGAACTTGGAAGTTGTTCGGTCTTTAAAACATTAAAGGACGATATACATGTTACGGACTCGGAAGAGCAAGTTTGGCCCTTAACAATTCTTGAGCCGATTTTATTTTCGGACTCAGAATCACCAATTTTTCTCCTCACATAAGAAGAGTCTAACAAGTTATGGACTTGGAATTGACGCCCTATATATATATAAACCAAAAATAAAATCACCTCTTCTCATTCCATTTTTCACTCAGTTCGACTTCAACTCACTTAAATCTCCAAGAAACCATAAAAGAAGTTGCTAAACTATGGGAAAAGATGGCCCATGATGCATTCCCCATTCTCATTCTACCATTAATAATCCTGGGTATGAGTCTTAAATTTGTGTCATTGCCTGCACAATCTAGTTATAATATTTTACGTGAAAAAGGGAAAGTTGCTTGTTGATCCATTGTTGATTTCAGTGATTATCTTGGAATTGTATTAGCCAATCCATTAGATAACTTTAAGGACCAATATATGGAAAGTTTGTTATGGTACAATAAGTCATCCTATTTTGATTTGTGTTGTCAATTAATTGCAATTTAAAAGAAGTGAATGGTGATTACTCAACTAAAGTAGGGAGGATTAAGATTCCATTTAGTGAATGGATTTTGAATGAAGACCTAGATTGCCCGTATAGGAACCCCAAAATTGTATATCTGCAAGACACCAATGGTCCATTGAATGATTGTTACTTTAGGGGAAAATGGCCCCTACTCATTGATGGGTATGTTGACCCTTTGTAATGTAGTGTTAGGTGTTTCGGGCGTGATGCAAGGGATTTGGGTAAGACATAGACTTTTAACCTCAAAGTTCTACCAATAGATATCCGCATAGAGTATGAGATGATTGTTCGATGCTTAGTTCCCACTTCTTGACACATCACCAAGTCCCTCTATTGCGCATTTGATGTTTTATTTGACAATGGAGGGTCGGAAAATAAACCCTGAGGCGGCTATATTAGGGTACATGCTTTATGTTGGCACATCGACTAGGGTAGTGAAGAGTCTCCCTTATGGGAATTCGATCACAAAAATATTGAGGAAGGTCAAGATTTTAGTAATCACCGATGAGGAGAATGCACCAAAGTATTTTGACAAGACCTACTTTGAAAATAAGAGGTGGTATTGGTCGATGGTAAATGGTGCTATCCGACACTACGAGATAAGGAGCTGAGCAAGAGGCCTAGACTTGATAATGGTAATTTTTAAATTTCAATTTATTTTTTCATATTACAATTTATTCAAGTTATTAATATATTATTATACATATTTATGTCTATGTTCAACATTTGTAGATTTGGAGAAATCATACTTCAACGGCGTTCGAGATCGCTACAAGTGGGTGAGGAAGGAGTTCACTGACATGAAGGCCAAGATCTTAAAGATTGAGAAAAGACAATGAGCATATGAACGTCATCTCGCTTCTACCGACCGACCTCGTCTTGACCGGTCCACGTCCACGAGTGATCTTGAAGATGACTTAGAGTCACACCTACCTAAGAGCATTTTTCCTTTAAATCAATTATAATTGATGTATCGTTTTTACTCTATACTTAATTCGATGGAAGCCTTCTTAATTATTGTTAGGTGATCTTGATGATTGACTAGTGGACATTTTAGTGTTTTGATGGATGTGGCTTTTTCGGTGAAAGCGTTCTTAATTAATCATTGTTTGTTGTTAGTTATGAATGTTCTTTTTTATTAATAATCAAACCAAATTAGAAGTAACATATCAATCTGAGAATTGGTTTCGCAAACCAAAGTAGAAGTAACATCTATAACCAAAATACAAGTAACAAAGGATTTAATGTCTACTTCTCATGTTTTCTTTTCTTGGAAACCTTTTTTGCCCTACCTACCTTACCATGGAAATCTACCCATATTAATTCGAGCATGATAGCATCATCTAGTCCAACACCTGTTGCATTGTGACTGAATCCAAAAAATTCTTTAACTTCGAAATTAGCATTGAAAGCGTGTTTTCCTTCCATAAGAATTTCCCACCGGGAATCCGAAGGATCCCTTACATAAAATACCTAATGCGCCTAAAAAGCAAAAATGAAAGGATCTTAGCACCAACCGATCCGACTCTTGTTGACTAGTGTGAACCCAAAATTCTCCGTTCGTTGCCCACTGTTAAATTCAACCCCCTGACATTTAAAAACTGCGACTCTCATACTAATATAATCAAGCTCCCAAATATCAGAAATAGTTCAAAAGTAACACTGCTAAGCGTACATAGGATCGTTACCACTCCGATTATCAAGATGCAATGCTTCATAGATGAGAGAAACGCTACTATTTTGAGAAACAACCTTGTCATCCACGGATTTCAATGCGAAAGTAAAACCATTGACATTGTACCCTACATAAGAAGGTATAGTACCAAGTGGTCTGTGAGCCAACCATTTAACTTTCGTTGGATGATCCCCCACGGCTACATGATCAAGCAACCATGACACAAACCTCCTACTTTGAAGTTGTAGGACCTGAGTTTCATTGAAATTAAGGTTAGCGACTTAAATGGCATCCATATGAATCTCTATATATGGGACAACGGCTTCATGGTTCCGAAGAAGATAAAGATGGGTAGCACATAAATCTTCCGCGCTAGGAATCAAAAGTTTTCCTTGCCTTACCCCATGACATTCCAATCGAATTGACCTCATTCATTTAATCATTACAAAACTCGATCACCTCCTCCGCAACATACCGATGTACAATACTTGCATAAGGCATGTATCAGTTCTTCACAAAATGCTTGAATATTTTCATGTACCTCTCGAATATTCACCTTAGAAACACAGGACCACAAACCTTTATCTCCTGCACAAGATGAACACACAAGTGCACCATAATGTCAAAGAATGAGAGAGGAAAATACATTTCCATCCACCAAAAAACATCAAAGATCATTGTCTGCAAATGGTCCAACTTTGACACGCTTATATTTTTGCTGCAAATGGACTTGAAAAACAAACAAAACTTCGTAATGCATAGTCTGACATAGGATGGAAATGTCGATCGAATCGCAACGGTATTCAATAATCTGCATTAGATTATGACAATCATGAGACTTCAACCTAACCAACCTCAACTCCTCAACTGACATACAAGTACAAATGTTATAATAATATGAGGCCGAGACCTTAGCACCACTAAGGGTCTCATAGTATGATTTCTTCTCCGACTGAGACATGGAATAGCAAGCAGGGAGCAAGTAGTAATTTTCACCAAAACTCACTGGCCTTAATTTCTTCTTAATACTCATCAAAATAAAATCTAATCGAGCCTTGAGCCCATCCTTATTTTTCCAGGGGGTATTCGACAAAGTCCCGACCAAAGAATCACAAACATTCTTCTCAATGTGCATAACATCGAGACAATTTCTAACTTCTAAATGCTCCAGTAAGGCAATTTGAAGAAAATGGAGCATTTTTTAAACCCCCTTCCACAAGCACTTTGCGTTTTTTAAACCAAAATCGCTAGGTAAATGCTTCACTGTTTAAAATATATGAGTGTCTGTTCGTGCAACCAGTGCCTCCACTTCCCCATTGAACCAATTTCTCGCCAATCGCCATGGATGGTCCTCCAAAATAAACCTTCGATGACCTTGGTATACAGTTTTACAACCATGCTTTAATTGATGGTAATTAGTGTCTTTCTCACATATGGGGCAAGCAAAGTGGCCTTTCACCGAGTAACCAGAAAAATTACCGTATGCAGGGAAATTATTGATAGTTCAAAATAACATCCCTTCAAGGTAAAGTATTCTTCAACACTACTATCATATGTCCGAACACCCTCATTAAATAAGGTCAACAAATCCTCCACCAAAGAAGTAAGATACACATCTATGTCATTACTTGGTTGCTTAGGACAGGAAAATATCACAGATAACAACACATACTTATGATTCATTCATACCATGAAGGAAGATTGCACAAAACCAACATAACTGACCTAGAGCTATGTATACTACTCATAATACCAAATGGATTCATTTCATCGTTACATAGGGCTAAACTCAAATGTCGAGGTTCATTCACTAGTCAAGGAAGGCCTATTAAAGGCAGCAATCAAAGGTTATCCGAAGAGATTCCGCACTAAGAACTACTTTCAGATCCAATTAAAGGTGGTTCAAAAATGATCAAAAACGGTTCTTGAGAAACCGTCTTTGACGAACATCAATTAAATAGAACCATCTTTAATGGGCTGACATTATTTTCTTTATGGGCCTAAGTATAAATAGTTGTTTTCGGTCTTCTCTTCCCTTGGTAAAATTTCCTAAATTTTTCTAACACCCCAAACTCCCTCCCGCCACCCACCCTCTAAGCTAAATCCTATATCTCTCATCTCACCCCCGCCCACCCTCCACCGCTCTTCTCTCACTCCCGCTCACCCTCTATCACCATCCTCTCCCTCCACTGCTCACCCTCCATCGTTCTCCTCTCCCTCCCGCCCTCCTCCCCCCCCTTTCTCCCTTCCACTGACAAAGCCCCTCTGCTCGCCTCCGCCTCCGCGGGTGAAGCCTTCCACCCCGTCAAAGCCTTCCACCACTGAAATTTTCCACCGCTGAAGCCCTCCACCGCGTTGAAAGCCTTCCACCAGTGAATCCCTCCACCAACAAAGCTCTCCTCTACCTCCGCCGGTGAAGCCATCCTCATCGTCAAAGCCTGTCATTTCTAAAGCTCTCCTCCGCCGCCTCGACGTTTGTCAGGGTTAAGTCTAGATTATTTTTTAACCAAAGTCAGATACAAGTGATATTAGTTCTCAGATCTGTTCAAGTGAATTTTTTTAAAAAAAATAAGTTAGATCTGTTCATAATGCTGGTTGTTTTTTTTATATCCAACAAGTGATCTGTTCTTAATGTTTATTGTATATTTTTGCTCTTTTTCCGGAGAAGTCCAAGAGGTTCTAGCAACCTTTTTTTAGAATGTCCGAAATAGGTTCCGAATTTTGAACTTATTTAGGACCCAACAGAAGGCGGTTCTTGGAACTGCATTTGATTGAAATCGATCAAATGCACGACCACAGAAGACACTTCATATAACCGACTTTAATATGCCTTCCTCCATTAGTGATTTCCAAACTCTGGGTATAGGGCATCGAATTTTTTTCACTGCTCACCATCCGAGGCATGCCTAATCACATCATCCACCGGTCGACCCCTCTCCACATGCTAACGTAGCAATTTTACATCTTCCTTACACGCTAATAACTTCTACAATCGGGGAACGATAGGGGGGTACCACATCTCTTTTTCCGATGTTTTCTTCTTTGTTTTGGTTACTACTTCCGCACCCACCGAAATTGTGCCCCTCTTCAATTTGTAACAAGACTCACCACATACCCGGCATGTTTCTCAGTTTTCATGTTCTTCCCCCTTGTACAATATACATTCATTTAGGAAAGCATGCGTTTTTTTCAATTCCAATCCCATCAGACAAAGAACCTTTTTTCGCCGCATACAACCTATCCCGCATCATGTTACCTTCGGGAAGCAATTCACTAAGAAAATCCTGAGTTTTGGCCATCGACTTAATAGCTCACCCAAATTTGGCTTTCAAATTCAATATCCTCAAAGTCGCACCAAGTACTGAATGTTTAGAACCATTGTACAACTTGTCATCAAGTAAAGCTTGTAAGACCTTGGGTTTACCTTTGAACTCTCTTGTAGTATCCTCCACCATTTTGTCAAATTCTGCATTCCCATCCAAATCATCTTCCACATTCGTGTTACTCAAATCATTTGTCCCAGCCGTTTCTCCAACTTTCCCATGGCATACCCAACGAGTGTAGGATGTTTGAAACCCCCTCATTATGAGATGTCCCCACAATTTCTTCCTGTCTAAATACACATAATTTCTACAATGTTTACATGGGCATCAAGCTCGAACAACACCATTTTTAGATGCATCTTCAAACAATAATGTAAGAAATGCTTCGATCAATTACATGTAATCTGGAGATTTTCTAAGATCATTACCAATGAGTTCATTATGATCCACTATCCTACCAATCAATTAATTACAATGCAACCTATTGTATCATCGCATCATTTATCATAATCCACCCCTAATTAATTTAACACAAATTCTAAATGAAGATTTATATATGTAAAACCCTAATTTCCAGAAAACTTAAAACAAAACATTTATATACAATCTAACTTCTTCAATTGGAAAGTGATGTTATTCGATATATTAACTTCACTTCATCATCAATGGATTATGGATGGGAGAAAAATCATTCACATTTTTTTGTTTGCGCCAATTAAAGAAATGTCTGCGTAATAGTTTCTTTTTATACAGAGTTGGTTCTAATCTCGAAACTCATTTTCATAAAGTACATATCCATACTCACAACTGTTTCGAGTTCTGAAAGTTCTCGGCTACAAACCTTCCGAACTCGGAATGTTTCTCGTCCCTTAAAGCAGAAGATAGGCTATTACAAGTTTGAATCAATAATCGGCCCCTGTTACGAACTATTAACCATAGTAATTCAAAGGCAGTTTGTCAAAATCCCCTTTAATTAGGGAAAACTAAAGGCAGTTATGACAAAAACTGCCTTTAATTGTTGCTGATTAAAGGTGGTTAATTAAGAACTGCCTCAATATACAAAAAAACCGCTTTCAAAAGTTTTCCACAGCTTCTGGAGAGGATTTCCGAGCTCGAACCTTCTCACCATGGCGGTTTCACGTTTTTCGGCTAAAACTGCCTTCAACGGCTGCCTTTAATAAGGTTTCTTGTGCTATTGGGAGTATCATTTTGCGGTGAACGATATTATGAATTAAAATATTAGAATGTACATTTTGTGGCTTACATTTAAATTGAAAACAAATTTTCTTGAAAATTTTAAAAATTTAGTAATACGGAAAACTATATGAGTTATGAAGTAAAATAATTAATTTAGTTAAAAATCGATAAATATTGAATACAATACAAAATTATTATTTTTATAATATTTCACTCATTTTTTTAAAAAAATAATTATTTATATGTTGAAATTCATTTTAAAATTTTATCATAATTATGTGTATCTAGTTGCAATAAATAAAAGTAAATATCAAATGATCTAATTAATCTCACTAATTATAAAAATGTCCTCATTTAACAGTTAGTCGGTCTAAACCAAGAATTTGTTTCTTACAATAAATAAATATTATGTATACATTTTTCTATAAAAAGTGCTCTATCATTGTATAAAAAATCCGAACTTTTTATTATTTCAGATTATATGTTTATTTGGATTTTCTTTAGTGATATATAGATATAGTATAAGATATTTATTGTTTTAAATATATCAGTTATATATTTTAATAATTTATGATTGATTATATATAGTAAATAATTAAAATCGTTAACATATTATAATATTAGTATGTTATTTTTAGACAAGTTGAATTTTGTTTAGTTAAAATAACTTTAATATTCTCGATTAACAGCACCAGACAAATAATTTCTATTATATGATACTTTTACATTACCGTTCTTCTCACTTAACTTGGTCTAAGATTAAAATTAATGTCACCCATGAATTTATAGTAAACTAAAGAGTAGTGCTATGTCATATTGTTTGGGAAGGTATGTAGAACATAAATTTCTGTTTTGTGGTTGGAAGTACAACAAATGAATAATCCAAGTGATGGCAAATGTAATGATGTGGACGTTCTTAGCAACATTCGTGCTTTCTAGCTATCAAACGAGGTTGTACATTGGTAACCATATTTTAATAACAAGAGGTAATTACAAGGCCCTTCACGACAAGCCTTTTCTTGTGTTTCTTCTTGAATTATTCTTCAATTAATGTCCAACTGAAAGTGAATATTTCTGATGTGCAAATTTATGTATGCGTTACCCGATGCATTTGACACATTTATTATCATCTTTTATTTGGTTGATTGCTAGTTTTTGTTAGATTTACACGACAAAGGGTTTAGACGACTATTATTGGTTTTCTTGTTTAAATCCCAAATTTTGTAGACTTGAAACTAATGGACACTTTGTATTCACGGGCACCTAGATCTTCCTTTGTGATCTCATTATTAGGTTGCTCGTGAGTACTTTTTCATCATCTTTTTCTATAAGGTCATCCGCAAGGGAGATAGAAAATATTAGATTCACAAGAATGGTAGAAGGGAAGCGGCTATATTATTTGTTCATCTATGAACGTTTACGTGATTTATGATATAGATTTAAGATGTTGTCGGTTAATTTCCTATGGCCGTTCATTTTGGAATCCGAAGTCATGACTATGTTGTCGGTTGTGTGCATATATTTGGATGTTTTTATTTCGGTGAATTTATTTAACTGTTGTTAGTTGTGGAAATAAATATGTTGTTAGCTCGGCTAATTTCTGTAGTGGAGTAACAGGCGCAGCTGCGGTCAGGGGCAACATTTTGGGTTTGGGTTTAGTTTACCCCGTTAAAAACTAATAGAGAAGATACGCGCAGCTGCGGTCAGCGCCAGCCGCTCTCTCAGGCAGCAAAATAGCAAAGGTTTTTCATCCCCATAATTTGATTAATAGAGCGGATGTTCAACAGAGAAAATAATTTTCTTCTCATTTGTTTTCCACAATTCTCTCTACTAACATTTTTTCCAATATGTTTGTAGTTGTCGTGCTCAGATAGGAAAAAAGTGTTTCCTATATGTTATGAACCATAGTGGACAATGGGACGCTGCTGCATTCGGTATGTTGTTTCCTAAGGATAAGGAAACGACTTGCCTATCAGGTGGGAGGGAGTTAATATTTGTGGACCTGTGCCCAGCCTGGAGGCACCTCTGCCTATTGAACATGAACAATTTGGGTTTATATCTAAGACCATTGGATATAAGATTCTATGGCCAGGAAAACTAATAGGTGACTTTAACCAACAAGAGGATCATGTGGTGTGATAATTTTATGTTTAAGCTCAATGCGTAGATATGTTTTCACAAATTAACCTTACTTAATTTATCGCTCATATGATTACCTAAGAGATCGAGAAGTTGTCGCCTCCCAACCTGGTGGTCGTTGAAGATGGAAGCCGTGAAAAAAGGCTTACCCCAAAAACTACCGAGGAGGAAGAAGAGGTTCGACAAATAATTACATTACCATACTCGCATTAACAATTACTGTTAATCACACTCTCCCCCTAAAGGAGGTGGTCGGTGATGAGGAAACTCCTACAAAATTATTCAAAACCTATACCCGAT
The DNA here is from genome assembly GCA_032355605.1 of Rubia tinctorum. NCBI lineage: Eukaryota > Viridiplantae > Streptophyta > Magnoliopsida > Gentianales > Rubiaceae > Rubia > Rubia tinctorum. Next base: position 135 of record JAULKM010104279.1, on the reverse strand, counting down.
CGATGAAAGGGGAGGTCAAACATTTCCCTCCCCCCTCCACCCAACAAACACACACATGCACACCCGCACACTTCCATTTCTAATGTCGACTAATGTTTTCAATACTTAACTAACAATTTACCCATCAGTGTGTAG
>JAULKM010104270.1:0-24930 GCA_032355605.1 Rubia tinctorum | reverse complement strand
GCTTTTATTTTGGTTTTTGTAATTTATTTTTGTCATTATTTTGTCTTGATATTTTCACGGTGTGTTTCCATAATTTTGTAGCAAAGTGAAGTGCATTTCATTAGAGAAGATGAAGGAATGATTGCCATGACAAAGGGAAGAAAGCTAGGAAAGATGGTAAGAAAATTTACATAAGAGCTGGGAAACCCTGTCTGTCGCGAGTCGTGACAGAGGTGTCGCGAGTCGAGATGAACATGGGAAAATATTTCATCTCCCTGTTCCAGTGAATCGCGAGTCGTGACAACCTTGTCGCGATCGCGATGGGCTTCAGATCAAGATTCTCAAATTTACAACTTCCAGGTCTAGACATTCGCGATCGCGAATGAGGCATCGCGAGTCTCGACAGCCTGTCGCGAGTTGCGACAGATATTTCACGATCCCAAAGGTAATCAGAAACATTTTGAGAGTATGTAACTTCCAGTTCCATTTTTCGCGATTGCAAAAGACCCTTTACGAGTGCCGACAATCTTTCGTTAGTCACGACGGTGTTGTCGCGATCACGAAAACTGCCCTGAAAACTGAATCAATTTTTTCTTCTTCTCTATCAATTACTCCTAAGAACCACTGCACTTCAACTCATGTCTCCACCACCTTGCATATATAAATGATAATTCTTGCATCTTTATAGTTATCTTTGTTGATTGTAGTGTACCAACTACATTATTGTGACTATGATTGTTAAATTCTATAATGATGCTTGGATAATTGTCGATATATGTTAAATATTTTTATTGGATGATTTCATAGTGGCGAATGCATGAAGGAGTGATTTTTCTTTGGAAATGTTATGGTTATTAACTTTTAATGCTAAACCTAACATTTCAAATCTCTATATACTTGTGAGTTTGATGTTGTTCTATGTGATGTTAGTTCTAAATGAGATGGTGTCAAGGAGACAACATGTTGCTCAAGGGCTCCTGATAACTCTGAGCGTGTTCGAACTCATCCTACTTGCTACATCTCTTGTTATTTAGATTATCTTAAATTTGAACTTGTTTTTCCTTTGTCCCAGCACATCATAGATTTACTTTTACATTATTGAGTCGCATTATCTCATTTTCATCCTATGGGTATCGCGATCCTCATGGTTTTCTACTATGTGTGTGAACAAGCCCATATCCCTTTTTCGATTGACTTATTCTGTAGCCTGTATCAGCTTTGCAAGGTGAAAAACTCATCTAATGAATTCACCTTTTATCCCGTCATTCCTACTGTTGAGCTTGTCAGTGAATTTCCTAATAATTGCGGTGTATGACATAAAACAATTTCTATGTAAAACTGGGTTATGAGTGCGAACAGTCCCTTCTTGTTTGGAATTATAATGTTCCCAAATCCAAACCTCATAAGCAAGGGGTTCAACTTACTACTAAATCTGAGGTTGTATTAAGACTCAGCGAACACTCGATATGTCTTTGCCATGCTAATTCTGAGAGCGAAGGTTTTTTTACTGTTATTCATTTCACCATGTCATGCTTACTTTTATCCATTATTCTTCACACTGCTTCATTATTTCCATGTTTTCATCTGATTTTTGTTGTATACTGAATTGCAGATATGGATCAGCTGGGCGTTTTGTTAACAGGTTGTTTATTTCTTATACGAAAATAAAGAGATGGAGGCCATGCCCAACCAAACGATACCATTGCTGATGATGTCTCTTAGGAGAACATCACAGAAATTCTCAATCAATATCAACTGAAGGTAAAGCACCTAGAGGGGGAGAGGTAGCTTTTGATAACTCTACTAATGCCTCTAGAGGAAGGAGGAGAAAGGAGCGGTTTGGTTGTTTGTCAACTGTCTTAGGGTTCCTTGAGAAAAAGAGGAGCACTGGTAAGTCCCATTCTAAGCCTCCACTGTGAAGCAATAACTTGTTGATAGAGGGAATTGTTCCTACTACTCTCTCTAAACTCTCGCTTCATGAAATGATGGTTGTGGTATGTTCGCCAGAAGTTTTAAATGATTTTTTTATTTGGTATTCCCTTATTGCAATGTCTAAGTAGTATATTTGCTTGTGCAATTTTTGGAAATGTTATAAGGTTTGTGAGAGTCTTCAGCTTGTTAGTGAGCGATTTGCCAAATTTTTCAAGGAAGACGGTTCGCTCCTGGAAAAGTGTAAGGCTAGTGAGAAGGATTGTGAGGCTATGAAGACCTCCCTTGAAGCTGCTGAGAAGCGTGCATCGGGCGCTAAAGAAGAAGCCAATAGGCCTCGTTCTGAGTTGGAGGAGATGGAGACTAATGGTCCTGTTTAACCTAGCTACCCCAAGTTCCTGTTGATCGTCTCTTTAACACAAATTTCTTCTTCAATCTATTTAAGGAGATTTCTAGTTCTGCTCGCAATGTTGGTTATTGCGAAGTTTTAGTGGAACAACATGATTTTAACCCAACTATGAAGATGAAGAAATTACCTCCACTGGCTAAGTCTGAGGCAATACTAGAGCAGCAGAAGACTGCGCTTAATGATGGGTTTATTCGTAGGATTTCTGATTGTGGACATTCTTATGCCCTGCTATCACTTCTCCCTGGTCTTCTCTCTTTGCCCTCTATCGCTGAGCTACAAAATTTCCAAGTTGATTATCTTGCTAGCGTTCCATTTGCTTCTATTAACCCTAAGTCATCTTCTAATCCGAAGGTGAATGCAATCGGGGAGGTGAACGCATAGGACGCGAATAGAGTTGAGTCTACTCTCGCTATTTAGCATGTGTCTGCTTCTCCTTCTAATATTATTTAATTTTAGAATTGTGGTTTACCTTAAGGACATTCATATTTTTGTTTGTAATGTATAGTGATACTTTTAATGTATTTATATACCAACTTTTTTTGTTAGATATTTATGCTAATTCTAATTCTAATTTTTTTATTTCTTTTTTATATTTATTTTTATGCAGGGATTTGATATTTTGATCGACCAAATATTTCTATCTCTTCAGATATGTTGGATTATGGTGTTCGTTCTGAGCGACATTTTCCATTTATATCTCCCAATTCTTGTTGTCCTACTATACTGATTGAAGCTAACGCTTCCCTGTCCAAGGAATATTTTGAGTTGCTCTTTGGAAAAAAATTTCTAGTGCTGGAGGTTTTGCTTTTTAATCTATTTCATTGTGTCTTGGATGGTGTGTCCCTACTTGTTCTTCATCTTCATTCCCTACTATGTGTTGTCCTTATAGGAAATTTGTACATGATGGTTACAATATTGAATCCCTCGACAAGGATATTTTTTGCAGTTTAGTTAATCTCAAATATGTTGAATGTATGTGTGTTCACTCAACCTTCCAAGTCGTGTTCATGAGTGGACGCTGTCTTTGGGTGTTCATCTTAAGTACATGCTATTAAGCATTAACAATTTAGAGCTTGGATGGAAGAAGACTATAAGCCAATCACAAGACTATGTTTGCAAGTTAAAAGGAATGTGCGCCGAACAGAACAACCTTATTCAGCGACAGAAGCTAAGCTTAGTTTAAATGATTGCTTAACAAGAAGAAGCGAAATTTTTTTCTACGAACAAAGAACGCGAAGCTCATCAAAAGGCCTTGATCATAGATAGGGGTGTTCAAATTGCCCGACCCATCCCGACATGTTTTGACCTGGCCCATATGATTGGGTCCGGTCAATGTCCCATTTGGGTCGAGTGGGTCAGGTCAAAATAGGTCGGGTCAGATTTTGACCCAAATCGACATGTTTTGACCCATTTGCAATTTTACCCCCATTTTCTTGAAAACAATCATTAAAAAAATTAGTTCAATACAAAATATCCACCATTAATTTAATTCATAAACATGTTTAACATTCTTGAATTTATTTTTATAAAACTAAAAATATTTTGTAAAGCTACTATTAATTATAAATAATATAATTACAAATATATGAAATATATATTCATAATTTTATAAATAAATTTTAGTAAAATCATAACTTTAAATAAAATATTAAAAGTATTCTAACTAAGTAAAATAAAATATAATTGAATTTTTCTTTATTAAGTGAATAATATATAACTAAATACAATATAATATTCTTATTTTTAATTATATAAAAATAAATCAAAATTTTATTTATTATTTATTTATTATTACATTTAAAAATAATATATTTTATTTAAAAAATTATTAAAAAATTACAATTTTTTGTGTGATTTTGGTCGATTTTAGTCGACCCATGACCCAGTCCGACCCAACCCGACTCTAAACTATGGAAATTTTAAGCCGACCCAACTTAACCCATTTGTCCCAAAATTTTGAGTCAATTTGGGCTGGGAAAGCTGACCTGACCCGCCCCATGAACACCCATAATCATATAAAAGTAATGTTCTCACATTGACCAATTGTTGGATCAACTCAAGAAGAAATAGGATGAGTGTGATCATCTTTCTGCTTCTTCTGCAGAGTGAGTTTAATGAACAGTTCGCTGTGAATACTCACTTGCGTAGTCAGAATGACCACCTTTTTGCTAAGTGTGACTGCCTTGATTCATGCCTGCATCAGCTTGAACAAGATTGTGTTGAATACAATGATAAACTGCAGGCCCTTTCATCATCATCTCATGGTTCCAATAACCATAGGTATGTATGAATATTGGTGGGCAGAGAATTAATTTATATGTGTCTATTAGATCACATATTTGTCGACTACAGGAGGAAATATGTAACCTGGATGATACGAACAAGAGCTATCAAGAAATTGTTGACCTTATGAGTATGCAACTTGATCGCAAGAAGTTCGGCCCTACAACTAAATTTAAGGCGTATTATGCAAAGTATCTTAAATTTATGGAACGAAACAATCAAACACACCATTTTGCTTACTTGCATATGAAATGGCGGTATGATCGTATTGTGTCTGAGGAATATCAGGCTGAGCAATTCCGCCGCTGTGTTGGTTCTTCCTCGGCTAAGTTATCTCGCGCATCAAGGCATAGATAATCCTCTTTTCTTTGGTGTAATAACTTGCTTTTCCAAATGCTTCAAGTACTATCCTTGTATTTTTATAGGTTTTCAGATTTGATGCGCATGCTTCTTATAAAATGTCATATTATATATTTTCAATGCGTTTGTACTTACATTTTTGTTTTTCTGTTTGTAAGATTTATAGTTTGTGAACTAGAGGTTGTAAACCTATATTGCGCGAAGCTGCAAGATCTATTGCTTGCTTTTTCCGCTTTGTTTTGCATGCACTTTAGCCTTTTTGCAAGATCTACAGCTTGATAAATTGATATTGTAGTCTTGTAATATGCGAAGCCACAATTATTACTTTCTTTTGTCATTGTTTTTATATGCATGTGAGTCTTTTTGCAAGATCTATATCTTGCGAAATTGAGGTTGTGAACTTATATTATGCAAAGCTTCGAGATTTATTGATTGCTTTTGTTGCTGTTGTTGTAGGCATATTTGCCTTTGTGCAAGATCTGTAGCTTGCAGAATTATGGTTGCGAAGATGCAAGATCTATTGCTTGCTTTTGTTGCTTTTCTGATTTTGTTGTGTTGCGATTGTGCCACTTTACTTGTTCGCGATTGTGAGATATGATAATTGGTTTTTCTTTGCAATTTGCCAAGATTTACTACCTTTTGCTAGTATTACTATGGACTTTGAGTAAAATTTAGATGAAAAATACTACAAGATATTTTACCCAAAAGATGGTTTTTGTTATTGATTATATACGGTCACGATGATATCGCACTTAAAGCTAAATGATGATGCCAACAATGGAAAGGCCGCCAATGATCATATCATGGCTCCTATACAACTGAGTTTTTCCTATTGGCTACCAAGGATCTAAACATAGAACTTCCTTAGGTTGATCACATACCAAGCATTCAGGACGCTGCTGCCATTCAATTTTTCTAGCTCGTAGCAGTTGGATTGTTATACTTTTGTTACCTTGTATGGGCCTTCCTATTTTGACATAATTTTAATTTTTTTTCTACTAGACTTGCCTCATTCTTCCGCAGTACAAGATCGCCAATTTGAAATTGTATCTTCTTGACTTTCTCATTATATGCACGTGCCATTTTCTCCTTGTACTTTGCCTCTGTGATCGTTGTGTGTTGCCTTTTCTCCTCAATTTCATCCAAATCCAATCTTATCTTTTTGGGATTATTGCCTTCATTGTATTTCTCCACTCCAAGGTTTGAGTTCCCAATGACATCGGTATTACTGCCTCATGACCATAAACTAAGTTGGGTGGTGTTTCTCCATTTGGTTCCCGCAGTGTTGTTCTATATAGCCACAGTGTGTTGGGTATCTCATCAACCTAACCAGTTCACTTTGCCTCCACTATTTTCTGGATTCCTTGGACTATTGTTCTGTTAGTTACCTTCGAGTACCATTTGGTAAAGGTCCCACTTGTGAATTACTTTCCATTATCTGTGATGATAGTTTGGGGTACATCGAAATGACAAACTATGGTATGCCAAAAAAACTTTCTTGTTACTTTTTCTGTGATTCTTCCAAGTGGCTTCGCTTCTACCCACTTCGTAAAGTAGTAATTACTGCGATTAGAAACTTTGCATTACCAACTCCTTTGGGAAAAGGTCCAACCAAGTATATTTCCCATTTGTCAAATGGCCAAGCTCCATATATCCCTGCTAAAGTGGCATGTGGCTTATGTGATACCGAGGTGTTAATTTGGAAGCTTTTGCACTTTAGCACTAAGTTGTGCGAATCGTTGAACATGGTTGGCCAATAGTATCCTTCTCAAATTATCTCCTTCGCGGTTTTTCGAGATCCTTGATGCGTCCTGCATAATCGTTCATGAACTTCTTTCATGATTTCGCTTACTTGGGCTGGTCCCAAACACTTTATCCATGGGGATAGGAAACCTTTTTTGTATAATATTCCACCCTCATAAACATAGTTTTAAGATCATAATTCCAACTTTCTGCCCTGTATCTGATTTTCTGTAAATTTTTAGCTTTGAAGTAATCTTTTAATGGTGTTATCCAGTTTGCTTCTTTTGTCTGGATTGTTGACACAATTGTTGTAACTGTACTTCTGCTAGAATGACTTCAACATTTACATCATTTTTCCCCAGCAAAGAATCAAAGCTAGTTGTCGTCGTTTACTTAAGGCATCTGTCTTGGTATTTTCGCTTCTTGGTACGTGTTGAATGTCAAAGTACTCAAGTTGACCCATGAGTTGGCAAACTCTTCTTAAAAACTCTATCAACTGCTCCTCTCGCACTTCATAATCTCCACACACTTGCTAGACTATTATCCGTGAATCGCTAAAGTACTTAACGCTCTTGACCTCCATCCTGATTGTAAGGTCCGACCTGCATATTAGTGCATCATATTCGGTTTTGTTATTGGTGAATGGGAAATCAAAACAAAGCGAGTATCTATGTTCTCCCTCATCTGGATTTACCAATAGTAACCCTGCACCACAACCTTCTTTGTTGGACTCCCCATCGACGAACAATTTCCATGCGATGTCTTCCCACTTTGATTTACCTTTTTTTATTCCATGGTTTTTAGGTGTGGTTGCCTCTTGTGCATATGTGCTTGTCATTTCTACAATGAAATCTGCTAAGGCCTACGCCTTTACTGTAGTTCGTGGCTGAAATTGGATCTCATACTATCACAATTAAAGACCCCATTTAGTCACTCTGCCAGACGATTCCGGCTTGCTCAGAATATTCTTGATTGGGTAGTCAATATACATAACTATGTTATAACTTTGAAAATAACTCTGCAGTCTTCTTGCTGAGTAGACTAGTGTGAGAGTTAACCTTTCAGTGGGCAAGTATAATATTTCTACACGTTACAATATCATACTCAATACCTGCACTTTTTTTATTGTTCGCATTGTATGGGAGATTGACTATAACTTGTATCTTCTCCGGGTTAGCTTCAATTCCTTTGGAGGATACTTTATACCCTAAAATATTTCCTCTGCCCACTCCAATTATGCAGTTCTTAGGGTTGAGTTTCATACCAATCGCACTTATCGTATCCAATGTCTCCTTCAAGCCTTGCGCAAACTAACATACCCTCTTGCTTTTAATCACCATGTCGTCAACATGTGCTTTAACATTTTGTCCTATTTGATTACGAAATGCAGTTTTGGCTACCCCTTGATATGTTGCGCTAACGTTCTTTAGGTTGAATGACATCTTCATGTAGCAAAGCACTCCAAAGCTTGTTATGAAAACTATCTTTTCTGCATCTTCTGGGTACATAAGTATTTGATGGTATCCTTTGTACGCATCCAAGAATGCTAGGACTTCGTATCCTGATATCGTTTCCACCAAAGGGACAATTTTAGGTAAAGAATAGCAATCTTTTGGGCATGCCTTGTTTAGATCAGTGAAGTCTATACACATCCTCCATTTTGTGTCCGCATTTTTTTTACCATCACTGGGTTTACTAACTACTTTGGGTAAATCATTTCCTTTAGAATACCGGTTATGAAGCAGTGCTCTAACTTCCTCTTCGATTGCTTTCTATCCATCACTAGCGAAGTTTCATTGCCTTTGCTTAACTGGCTTGATCGAATCATTGATATTTGTAGAATGGGTAGCATTGAATCCTCCCATGTTCAGTACAGTCCATGAAAATCTATCTTTGTGACTTTGCAAGATTTTTGTCACCTTTTCTTTCACCTAGGTTGGAATATATTTCCCTATCTTTATACACTTTGAAGTGTCTTCATCATCCAAAAGTACAACTTTGATTTCTTCTCCGAGATCCACTTGGGGTTCCAATTGCTTGAGTAAGCCATTATCCGAGATGGTGCTGACCTATCTTTATGCACTTTTAAGTGTCTTCATCATCCAAAAGGACAACTTTGATTTCTTCTCCGAGAACCACTTGAGGTTCCAATAGCTTGAATAAGCCATTATCCATGATGGTACTGACCATTTTTGTTTGCTCAGCATTTTTTCCTACTTTCATCGCAATAACCATACACTGCCTAGTTGTTTGATGATTTCCTCTTATCATTGAAATTCGTACTGGAGGAACCATATCGCTTTCACTGTATAAATATAGGGCCTACCAATGATGGCGTTAAATGGAATTTGTGACCCCAAAGTTGCACATGATGGTGCAATTTCTGTCATTCTCACCTATGGTAACAGGTGGCTGCATGTTACCCAAAGGTGTCTCCGCTCATTCTATAAAGACTACAAGAGAGGTTGTAGACTTCTTCAAATCAGTTCGGTTGAATCCCAATTTATCAAGGAAATCAACAAATAGTATTTTGACTGCGCTTCCATCATCCAAAAATACCTTGTAAACTGTAGGATTTCCAATCTTAGCGATAGTGACCATCGGGTCATTATGAGGCAAAGCATTGGGAACCGCATCTTCGCTAAATGTTATTATCTAATCAAAATGAAGTCTTTTGTCAGTAGGCTCTTGTGGTGGAGAATATATAGCCTTGACTTTTCAGGCATTGTTAGACAAAGATTTGGTTAATCCATGGATTGATAGGATTACTTTTTCTGGGGCATCATTAACCAGGTCCTCTTCATAATCCACGGCCGCTGTCATTTACTGATTCTTGCTCTGCGTATTTACTTTTCCCTGGGTTTTTTCCATGGAGCTTCCCACTTTGTTGGCTACTCTGTACTGGTTTCCTCCATCATACTTTCTGTATTGGATCAAATAATAATTTCACAAATTCTCTTCTATTTACCTTTTCAAATCTCTACAATATTCGATGCCATGACCATGGTCCTTGTGGAAGGCACAATAGTATTCCCTAGACCGCTTGTCTGGTGGTGCTATCATAGGCATAGGTTCGCAATAACTCCCTGTTCAACTGCCAAATCTCCTTTCATGACTTCGTCAAAGGAGTTTCTGGAGATGGTGTCATTCGCGCCCCTGATTCTTTTCCATTGAAAGGGATATTTCATTTTCCCTTTTTGACAAAACCTCTAAGTGGATCTTCCATTATTCTTTTTTGATCTCGTTCGCGCTCTATGTTGCTGTTGTTTGCTTCTTCAGTCCGCACATAATTTTCAATCATTTTCTACAAATCTCTTGGATTTTCAGTCATGTTTTTTGTGAGTTCTTTGTAAAAATTTCCTGATCACATGCCACCCGTGAATGCACCTAATGACGATTGGAAAGATATATCACGAACTTGCAAACTTTAGGTAACGAACCGATTGTGGTAATCTGCGAGGCTTTCATCACTTTGTTGATCTATGTTGTTTGAGTCCACTATCGTTTTGGTAAACCTTTGTTTCTGATAGAAGCGTCTTAAAAAAATCTGACCACTGTTCCCCGGACCGAATACTTCCACTTGGTAGGTCATCGTACCATGTAATCACTGTCCCAATTAAGAAAATAGAGAGTTTTGCATACTAGCTCAATTTCCGCATCGTAAAATTGCTTACAATTGTGATAGGAATGTAAGAATTCCTTTGGGTCTCTTGTCACATCCTACATTTTCACATGCAACGGCAATTTGAAATCTTTTGGCGTTTTGAAATCGCAAAGATGCGGTGCTAACGGTGACCGGTGCTAACAGTGACCGGTTTGTCATCATCTGCCACTATATCCCTTAATTCTCTTTGTAATTGAGGCTCTCATGACTTCGACTTAATTTTTTGTTTCTTCTTGGGGATCTCGACTTAATTGTGGCTAGGAACTGGTTATACAAATGCTCCATATTTGCCTCTAAGAAAGTTGTGAAAGCTCTCCTCTCCTTTTATTGATTTGCATTAGGAGATTCAGCTTCTTCTTCATCATCGCCTATATCTTCTTTAGTAAAGTGAAAAAACCCTTGGTACTGATCTCATCCCATGAACAACGTGATCAACATATATTAGTTGTGCATTAAAAGCATTGTACATAACCATTAAAAATTAATAATACATTGCATGCACACATTCAAACAAATTATTATCAATAGTTGCTATTGTATTTTATCATTGCACACAAAAATAATCATACAATACACAAACTTTGAGGATAGATTTATAAACAATACATTGAACTGTACATAGATAATGCCCACAAGAAAAGATACAATGCACATTCAACACTCATGAAATAAACATCCATCATAGTTCAAATACACACTATTAAAAATATACATACAAATAACTTACCTCTAAAAAGAGAAGCTGACCCGTGACCCAACTGGTTTTATTTACCTCCCACGATTTTCAGCATTCTAACACGCTTGCCTTCACAAATTTACACCAATTGTAATTTTGTGTCTCTTTAGCATCCAAAAGGCAGCGCAATACGTTATGATTAACGAAATCTCATTGACTGTTTTGGATGAGAAGAGAAACTACCAACACTATGAAATTAAATTTGAACATTGCACCCCATATCATTGATTTTCAACCAAAAGATAAGTTTGGAGCTCTAAAATCTGAATTTGTTGTTTATCCTCACCAAATTGCTCCTTCCATTTCCCATAAAAGTCTTCAAATTCTAGGTCGGCTTCATGTTTTTTAAATTCCACATCTTTCTCATCCATAGGCAGACCCACAGCAGTGTGTATGTCTTTCTCATTGATCCTCAACATCTAATCGGCTAGGAGCATCACTGATTACTTAATCCAATTGAAATTATCAATCAACCAGTAGGCAAGATGAAGAAATAACATGTGCACTTTGAGCCGTTGAAGTACCCCAAAACCAATTTCCTCTCTATCTCTCCTTTGCTCATTCGTCAAGCGTTCGACAACTTGATGAAACCTTTTCGGTGACATCCTTGTCTTCAAACTAGGAAATGGGAAATTGTCCTCCTTGTTTCTTTTCCAGTTACTCTCCTCGCTATTTCTTACTTTCCTTTTTCTTGATCCTTCTCCAACATCGGTTGTGCTAGGAAAAATGAAGTGTATTTTTTCCTCTCCTTCTTCAGTTACAATTTTTTTCTTCAGGTTCAACTTTGAATTCCTTCAAAACTCCAAACAAATAATGTTTGAAATTCATTCATTTATGATATTAAATTTTCACTATATCTACATCCAACGCTCAAAAAGCAACAAAAATAATGCACAATTTAATATTTTCACATGTTCATATAAATCATCCTAACACATACAACTATTACAAAAATTCTTAAACCAAAGGAACGATGCACAGTTTTAGATTGTTATATACATCACTATATTACAGTTACATACAACCGGTTCGCAATGCACACCAACCTATACTACAATGCACTTGTACCTAATTCACAATGCACAGTATAATATTTTTCAAATACATCACTATATCTCATACACCTTCTCCGCAATGCACGTGATCGCAATCATCGTTGAAAGTCACTTACTTATTATATCAAAGTCTACAGATGATCACCATGGTGATTATAATTTAGATTGTTACAACACAATTTACCAACAATTCAAATGATAAAATTTATATGGGTAAAAACAACCAACATGCACTGGAAAAAAAATCAATATGCATTGTTACACATACATAAATGTCACATTGAATGTTACATAAATTTATATTTAACATCTACAATAAATTGAACAAAAAATAGTACCACTCCACATTGTTAAAAGAGAATTGAATTTACATGGAAACTTTATTATTTGCATTTGCATCGGCAGAATCTGTGACTGGTCTTGAAGTTTTTGTAGTTGTCTCCATGGTTACATCAACAATGCACTGTCAACATATACGATTCATAGCCATGAACATATATCATTAATAAACTGAGAGTCATCATATTTCCTCAATTATTTTGCATGTGTATTTATGTTATTAAGTGTATATAAAAATAGAAGAATGTGTATTGAATATTTGATGTGATAATCCCTGTCAGGCGAGGTAGCTGGCGATCCCCATCATGCGAGTGCAGTATGCAAGAAAGATCTTGGAAGTGATTCCGGGGAAAGTCCTCCAATGATCAAGTCAGTTCTTTCCTTTGAAGAATTAGTATTTCTCAGTTAGTCGTGCTTATTTGAGCTAATGTTGCTCTTCCTACATTTATAGTAGATCGCAATCATTGCTCCGCGTTGCAAGGATTTCAGATCGTGAGTTGTATCATGGTTTCCAGATTCTCGGGGTATCTTACAAGTGTCTTCCCCACTTTTAGGCATGGCTCCACATTGTCCAGTTCATGGTAGAGTCTTGGGCTGGGCATAAAGGCTGACAGCCTTTAGCCTGTGGGATAGGTATACATCAATATTAAAATTGTAATTCATGGATCTAATAAATATTACAATGTACAAATATTATTTTTAAAATGCACATTCAACTATTTACCATACCATTCCTTCCCAAATTTAAAGAATTGACAAAGTATCCTCCTAATAAAATCATAAAAGAAAATGGAAATAAAAATGTATGATTTACTAAGATTTATACATTATTCATTAACAAAATATCCTATGGTAACTGGTAAAAGTATCCTCCTTACAGACATTTCAAAGAATAAATCCAAGTGCTCTCAGTGAATCATATATGTATATATCTTATTATTATGTAAATGAAAAAACAACCTCAAAATTACCTATACGGAGATATTACAATAGAGCTATCTAATCCGCTTGTATCTCTCTTTAAGCCAACTTTATCCCTCCTCGAGAAAATTTACGATTGCAATGTTTTCAACAAGGTGACCGGTGAGAAATTAGCGTCAGTTCAAAAATGAATCCAGAAGATATGATGAGATGAATAAAGAGAAGAATTCTCATACACTTACAGGCCCTCCGAAGGGCTTCACTGAGCAAACCATCGAAGTGTTTTTTCACTTGAGATCCCAACTACCGAGCCCAACCCTTAAAAAATCTTATAAGAAGGTAAAAACTGGCACAATTTTTCTTCTTTTCTAGGTTTTCAAGTAGCATGAATCTAGTCATTCCTTTGAAATGAATCAAGTTTTTCAGGTATAGGGTAACTAAAAAGTATGATTTTCTGTGAATCACGTAAAAAGTATCTTAAGTTCTTCAGTGTGTTCCAATTATACTTCTTGGTTAGTCAAAGCACTGGAGATCATCTTCTGCTTAAGTGCTTGCACCGCTTATTAAATCCCAAAAAAAAATAGTATTGAAAAAGGTGATAGGAATGAAAGGAAGAGGAGAACAAGGTCAAATATTTATAAAATAATTAAAAAGCTAAAAAAATTTACAAGGATGTACAGTAATTTGATCACCAGTACTAGTGGTAGTCACTCTCATCCATTACTTGTTAATCCATCTGTTCAGTAAGAATAGTATTATTGTCCATTTATAGCTATGTTGTGTATTTCAATAGTAATACTTGTATATTTCAATTGTATTTTTCTGCATTTCGATAGATATTCATGAATGACTAATGGTTGTGCATTTCATGTTATTGTCCGTGCATTTTCTCGTTGATATTCGTGCATTTCAATGTTTGTTTGCATATTGAACTATTTAATATCATCTAATATAGTTCATTTGAACAAATAATTGAAATGATATGTACAATTTTTTTACCAAATGAAACTTAAACCCAGTTCGACAATAATGTTGATGATATTTACAATTTCTTACAACATGAATCCTAACTCTAACATGTATGAAGTCAAAACCCAAAATTCTAAACCCTAAACCCATTGTTTAGGGTTTGGGTTTGGGGTTTGGGGTTTGGGGTTTGGGGTTTATTGTTTAGAGTGTAAGGGGTTTAGGGTTTAATGTGGTTTAGGATTGGGATTTAAGGTCTATGGTTCACTATTTAGGGTTTATCGTACATCTTTTAGGGATTAGGGTTTGGGGGTCTATTGTTCACTTTTCAGGGTTTAGGGTTTAATGTGTAGGGATTGTGTTGAGGTTTATGGTTAAATGGTTCTAAGGTTTAGGGTTTAATTGGTTTAGGGTTTAGTGTTTCGGGTTTTAGGTTTCTAGGGTTTAGAGTTTAGCGTTTAATGGTTTAACAGTTTAGGGTTTAGGGTTTATGCTCAATTGTTCGGTGTACGTGTCTATGTTGATGCATAGACATTACTATTCAAATGCCCATTTAGGATTTAGGGATTTGAACATATATGAACGTCTAATGTTTATGCATTTCATGCTGTTGTGGGTGTATTTTATGATGTGTTCGTGCGTTTCAATGTTTTTATGCATCACAAAACTTTAAGGGTTTAGGGTTCATTGTTTTTGGTTTAGGGTTTAATGGATATAGGTTTAGCATTTTAGGTTTAGGGTTTGATGGGTTATGGTCACTCTTTAGGGTTTAAGGTTTCAGATGTAGGTTTCTAAATGGGGTTTAGGGTTTACATCTTAGTTTACAAATCAAATGCACATTAGGGAGTAGGGGTTTAGAAATTCACGATGTGTAATGCTAATGCATTTTCATCTTGTTGTTGACGTTTATGTTTGTACATATGAATGTTTGTATGGATCCCAAACGTTTTAATGTATGCTATTATAACTTAGTTGAACAATGTTGATGTTTTGTATGATTTTTTAAAATATGAATCTTAAACGGTAACCCCTAAGCCCACTTGAACAATAACATTGAAGATTTTTACAATTGTTCACAAAATGAACCCTAATGGTGAACCCAATGAAGCCAAATGCCTGAACCCTAAACCTATTGTTTAGAGTTAGGGGTTGGGGTGGTTCAGGATGTAATGTTTAGGGGCTAGATTTTAGCCGGTTATATGGTGTTTTGGTTTAGGGTTTATAGTACATATCAATATTTGAATGCATGAGCATCACAACTAACATGCACATTTATGAATTTACCATCACACATTACAGTTTCAAAATATGCTAATGACTTATGGTTTAGAGTTTTAGGATTTAGTTTTTAGGATTTCATTTAGAAGTTTAGAGTTTACGGTTTAAGTGTACATGCCAATATTGAAATGCACGAACAGCACAATTAAAATGCACATTTTATTAATTTATCATTACACATTATAGGTTGAAGACTACGTTAAAAATTTTCAGTAATATATATGAACATTCAAATGCACATACATTACATTTTAATTGTACATTTATTAATTTTGCAATTATACATTACCTTGATGAACATTTTTTGTATTATAAAATGGACATAGTTAATAAATTTTCTAATAGGAAATGATCAAATCTTAAATAAAATGAGTTAATGTTTACAAAATACAAATGAACTCAAACCTAAACATTTCCATACACAAGGTTCATACTTTGCAACAATCTAGATGTTTAAAAACTACCATGTGAAGATTGGTCCTACACCAAATTTTTAACAGTTTTCTTCTTACATTTATTTGCACTTTGAATGACCTCCTGTCTTACTCTGCTTTCCGAAAACATGACCAGCTTGTATGTGTAAATACATTAAATAAGTAAAACAAAAGTCTAAATTAAACTAATCATTAAAACTACTACTTACATCAATTTTTTTTTAAGTCCACCATGCTAGTTCGATAGTTCTACACTAGCTTTGAATGTTTCCATATACCTCATCAAGCAAATTCCAGCTTCAGAAACATCCATTTCATTTTTTCATGGAAGCTCCACTTTAATGGGTACCAAATTTCTCACAAGTTTCCATTTCGGATGATTTCGGTTTTTCAGTAATTTCGGAAATGTTTTACCCTTCACTTACACAAAGATTGGACATAATTACAAAATTTACGTGCACAATTAGCTAATTATGGAAACAATTACATACACACTTACCAATCTATCAGGAAATCCATAGTTATATTGAAACGACCTCTCTTTTTTTACAGGGTATATAATAAAGTACTTAAGGTGCTTGACATCGAAAACCAACACGCAACGTTCTTTTTCCTTGATTACTGGAAAGAAAAACTAAAAATACAATACAAATTATAAATTAAAAAATAAAAAATAATTTAAAATCACTTTATTATAAACGTGTACAATACAATACCAACATTATCATTAGCAATCTAATATATACAATAACATATAATCAACAAATCAAACAAAGTACTTATAAGTAAATGTACATGAACGTTTGAATTTTTTTGCAAGGGATATTCATAACAAAGATAGGAAACTAACTAGGTTTATGTCTGTATCAGACAACCATTTTGCATGATCCAGCATCATTCACGCAGGTAAAGTAAATTCCTCAATTTCACTTTTCAATTCCTCATTCATGCACTTTTAAAGTACAACAACATTGAATGCATACATTAAATGTTACTTGAGTATGGCAGTAACATATCACTAATTACGTCTTAAATAACATGAAAAAATATATCTCCTTACTTCTAATGTGTGTCGAAGTAGAAATGTGTCACACTACAAGGATTCCTTTTTCTCCCTATGATTTAGATAATATTTCAAAATTTATGATGGAATTCGTGACTTCGAACATGGGTTTCAAGCATTTGAAGGTGTCTCTGACTCCTGTGTAACTCCCATAATCGAAGAGAGGTTCCCTACATATAGATAAATTGATTGGTGCACACGTTCAAATATCATATTATAAACTCTCATAAATGCGACAATTTAATGACTAAATGCACAAATAAGACTTAATTGATGTACATTTGTTTATATTACATTGCTTAAACGTTCATAACAATAATCCTCACAACTATCTATATAATAAACATATGCATCTTTAAAAATACAAATGTGTTAATATTAACATGCACAATGATGTTCATAACACCGACAACTTAAACCAAATGTGCAAAAAATGCATAGT
Source organism: Rubia tinctorum (assembly GCA_032355605.1). NCBI lineage: Eukaryota > Viridiplantae > Streptophyta > Magnoliopsida > Gentianales > Rubiaceae > Rubia > Rubia tinctorum. The sequence continues at coordinate 7,329 of JAULKM010104270.1, read as the reverse complement.
CATGATTTATAACTTAAACATAATCCATAATCCAAAGTTCAATGACATTTTCACATAACACTGTAACTATAAAATCACATTCATTATCAATAACGATGCACTAGAAATAGTTTTAAAAACTTACATTTCCATAGTCTTATCTGACTTGCATAGAAGAAACACATAATCTGTGATTTTCCTCTCATTCACCAAAAAATGGATGTTACATTAATGTCTCGCACCAAATATGGGGATCAAAGCTCCATTGTAATTTGTGAAGATCTCTTTACAAGTTTATCTGGTTCATGTGGATCAACTATCTTATATTTGCCCTTTTTTCTATGATGTGATCTCTTCTATACGGGCCTTTACTGCAACGTGTTTTCTTCACATTTACAACATCTACTGGATCAACATATGTGTTTTGAACAAAAACTAAACTGGGTGGTGCATTTAATGTTTCTTTCATCGATTTTGAAGCATGCCGAATTTCATTTAGCTTTTTTGTCGTGACTCGCTTCTCAGACGTCTCAACTAAATTGGTTGTCCCTTCTAACTGAGATACTCCTAAGTTGAATGATGGTATATCTCACTCAATTTCATCACACAAAGTAGTCTTCATTTAGAATGCTTCCTCGGCTATTTGGCACACCATTTCAACTTCTTGATCATATACCCATGTATCTTGTTCCATCATTGGAGATGGTGTTATATCTTCAACTCCCTTTCCAAATGTTGTGAACATTTCAAGTGTCGCGCCATGTAATTTTTGTATGTTATCATCCCCCAGGAACAACCTCGCACCAACTCTGAGCTTTCTTCAAATTGCATCAAACTCTCAGCAATATTTGATGTAGTCGCTGCAAGATCAGTCATGTAATCCTAAACCACAAAAATTAATATGATTAGAGTAACTAAAAATAACATCCAATTCAAATATACACTTCAATTTATTAAAGCATTAACATTAAAGATAATTATTTACAATTCCACCTTGACATTTTTGTAGCTAGCTAGCTTGGTTAACAACTCCACCTCCATTTTGAAAATTTTCACTTTCTGCACCAGTAGAAGGATCATTTCTATCCACGTGTTTTTCAATACAATCCTCGATAACTCCTTCACCAAACCTGCTAAAAATTATTTCTTGCCTTTCTCTTTTGAAAAATTCCGCGGTAATCCACCCAGATAAAGTGAAAAAAAACCTTGGTACTAATCTCATCCCATGAACAACACGATCAACATATATTAACTCTACATTAAAGCATTGCACATAACCATTAAAAAATTAATAATATATTGCATGCACACATTCAAATAAATTATTATCAATAATTGTTATTGTATTTTATTAATGCACACAAAATAATTATATAAGACGCAAACTTTGAGGATAGATTTATTGACAACACATTGAACTGTATAGAGATAATGCCCACAAGAAAAGATACAATGCATATTCAACACTCATGAAATGAACATTCATCATAGTTCACATGCACATTATTAAAATAATACATACAAATAACTTACCACCAAGAAGAGAAGCGGACATGTGACCCAACAGGTTGTCTTTACCTCCCACGATTTTCTACATTCTAACAAGCTTGCCTTCACAAACTTACACCAGTTGTAATTTTGTTTCTCTTTAGCATCCAAAAGGTAGCGCAATATGTGATGATTAACGAAATCTCGTTGACTGTTTTGGATGAGAAGAGAAACCAACAACACTAAGAAATTGACTTTGAACATTGCACCCCTTGTCTTTAATTGTCACCCAAAAGATAAGTTTAGAGCTCTGAAATATGAATTTGTTGTTTATCCTCACCAAATCGCTCCTTCCATTTCCCATAAAAGTCTTCAAATTCTGGATCGGCATCATGTTTGTTAAATTCCACATCTTTCCCATCCATAGGCAGACCCACAGCAACGTGTATGTCTTTCTTGTTGATCCTCAACATCTAATCGTCTAGGAGCATCATTACTTAATCCAATTGAAATTATCAATAAACCACTAAGTAAGCTGAAGCAGTAACATGTGCACTTTGAGCTGTAGAAATCCCCCAAAACCAATTTACTCTATATCTCTCATTTGCACATTCCTCAAGAGTTCGACGACATGATGAAACCTTTTCGGTGACATCTTTGTCTTCAAACTAGGAAATGGGACATTGTCTTCCTTGTATGTTTCCCTATAACTCTCCTCGCTAATGCTTACTTTCCCTTTTCTAGATCCTTCTCCAATATCGGTTGTGCCAGGAAAAATGAAGAATTTTTTTCCTCTCCTTCTTCAGTTACAATTTTGTTTTCTTCAGTTTCAACTTTGAATTTCTTCAAAACTATAAACAAATAATATTTACAATTCATTCTTTTATCATATTAAATTTTCACTATATCTAAAAATAACCCTCATAAAGCAAAAATAATAATGCATAATTTCACATTTTCATATAAATCATCATAACACATACAACTACTACACAAGACCTAAAACCAAAGGCACGGTGCACAGTTTTTAATGGTTATATACATCACTATATTACAATTAGATACAATTGATTTGAAATGCACACCAACCTATACTACAATGCACTCGTAACTGATCCACAATGCACAACATAATATTTTTAAATAAATCACTATACCACATACACTTTCTCTGCAATGCACGTGATGGTAATCATCATTGCAAGTTACTTATTTATCATATTAAAGTCTCCAGATGATCAACATGGTCAATATAATTCAAATAAGTTATAGTAAAATCTACCAACAATTCAAATGATAAAAGTTATATGTGTAAAAACAACCAACATACACTGGAAAAAATCAATATGCATGGTTACACATACATAAATGTCACATTGAATCTTACATACAATTTATATTCAACATCTACAATACATTCAACAAAAATAGTACCACTCTGCATCGTTAAAAGAGAATTAAATTTACATGGTTACTTTATTATTTGCATCTGCATCGGCAGAATCTGTGGCTAGTCTTGAAATCTTGGTAGTCATCTCCATGGTTACATCAACAATGCACTGTATATGAACATATATCATTAATAAACTGAGAGTCATCAGATTTCCTCAATTATTTTGTATGTATATTTAATTTATCATGTGCATTTCAAATAGGAAGAATTTGTATTTTATATTAAAATTGTAATTCATGATTCTAATAAATATTACAACATAGAAATATTATTTTCAAAATGCATATTCAACTATGTATCATGTCCTTCCTCCCCAAATTTAAAGAATAAGAAAGTATCCTCCTTATGTAAACATAAAAGAAAATAGGATTAAAATTGTATTTCTACTAATATAATAATATAAACAAATTTGAATAATAAATGTTCGAATACAATTATTAATATTATAACCTGATATGTCAAAAATGTCATTTATTATATTTTCTTAGTTTAGTATTTTTAGGAGTTTAACACTATACACTTTTTCCAACTGGGTTTTTTAATGAGGTAGTGTGATCATTGTAAACTATTGTAACATTATTTTATTTCAGTCCAATAACTCGGTCATGTGGGCTTCTGAAGAGTTAACATTTTTGAACAGTCCATTAGGGTTTTCAAAAATATGGTGTTTTATTCTAATTAAAATTATATTTGGTAAAATTAGATAAGGTAATATTCCTCAAGACTATTTCTTGAAGGGGATGACCGAATTAGGGTTTAAAATAGGTATTTTAGTTAGATGTGGTTTTAGCTTCTTAAAGCTATCATAAGTCGATTCAGTTTCCAATTGTGATTAGGAATTTGTGGCCGAGATTATCTCTATAAATAGAGGGCTTGTACACATTTTTTATCACCATTTATCAATCAAATATTAAAATAATTGAGTTATACTCATTGCTTGCGAGCATCTTCATTGTTGCTTAATTCAGCAGGTTAATTAAGTATCAATAACCTTGTGAACCAATCTTGCGGGCTAGTTAGTGAGCAAGTTGAAATTAGATTACCCTGAGGGCTAGAGTCTGACTTCCGTGTGGTACTTATAGGGTTTTCAAAATCCCTATTATTGTCAAAGATCTAAAATTCCGCAATCCAGAGTCTTCGCAAGGAGATTCATATCATTGGGCCCTTTTTGTTTTGAACATTAGACTGATAGGTTTCTGCACATTTATGTTCTACAATGACCTTTTTAAACTGTAGAACTCGGTTGGATTCCAATCTACCCTCCAAACTGTTGGGTTTTGGAGAAATCCAAGTCAAAGTAGCTCAAACAGCTTATTGTTGGTGATCCCTTATGAGGATAAAGAGTAGATTTGTAGGTCATGACTAGCTTGAATAGGTTTAGAATATAGATCATCTATAAGTGAATACACACCTTTTAGACCATTTCTCTTCTTAAACTCCCATTATGGTTTGGGTTAGAGACCTTCAAACTAAAGAGAAATGTAAAGTCTAATGGTTGTTACTGTGATATCTATGAATTGGGACACTAACTTGAGCTGATCCGTCCGATGGAGCGAGGTCGACACTGCTGGACACTATCACGGTACAGGTGGACCATCATCCTAAGCTACATCTTCTATTCAGCCACTAAGTCAACATGACATTGTGTTCAACTGACCAAGCGCAACTTGGGTTCTCCCCCCTAATAAATGATGGTCTTTAAGTCTCAATAGGCCAGGTTGGTGTGGATCAAGCTCTTAATACACTCTGACGATGTGGAGCTAAAGTGGGAAGCTCACCCCACTCTGTGTGAGCCAACCATGTGGGAGTTTCGTCCCACCTTGTAATAGATAGACTTTTATCATCTTAGGTAAAGTATCCTATAGTTTATCAGTTCATCAATTGTAATAAAAGATAGACTGGCATAGTACTAGTTTATCAGCTAAACGTAGATAGACTAACAATGGTGATTGTGCATACAATTGATACAAACTGTAACCCATTCCTATATCTTAATGAGAAGAACCCGATTCTTTGTTTAAAAAAATAATAATGTCGATATTGGTAAGATTTATTACTTAGCAGGTCATACATTAATAATTTATTAACACAAAATCTTGTTATGAACTGACTAATCATTTGTAATTGATATAACTACTAGGGGCGGAGCCAGACAACATATTTTGGCGGGTCACAATTTAATTTGATATAGTTCGTCTTTGAATATATTGTTGCAATTTCAAGAAAAAATTAAATTTAGAGGAATAAAGTGGGTTTTAAATTAAAAATAAATTAGAGCACTAATAAAAATTTATTTATTAAATCAAAAAATTTTAAAAAAAGATAGGGCAATTTCCCTACCTTGCACAGGTATAGCTCCGCCCCTGATAACTATTGAGATGATTTGGTGGACATAAAATCTAAGGGTGGGGGTTTTAAGTACTTGATTTCTTTGTTTTGATTATGTTTCTAAAAAATTGTTTTGCCCAGAATCGATGTCGCCGAGGGATGTATTGTTTATTGGGTAGGGATTCTAATATGTCAGGTCAGGTATGGTTTCTAAGAGGTTGGATAGAGTAAGAAGACACCGCTATTAGGGTTTCATATATGTCAGGTTCTGTTGGGCCAATTCAGAAGCCCAATAAGAGAAACCAAAACCAACACTTTTATAAGCTTATGAATACCTTGATGCAAATAGAATAGGAATTTTCTGGGCTTCAAATTTTTGGATAGTTGGGCTACTGAGACCAAGCAAGGGAAATCAATTGTCAAATTCAAAACTCGAAAAATCAATCCATCAAATGGATTGGAGGCTTTAATTTTTAATTAGAAGTCTAGCACCTCCAATGTGAAAGATGAGTTTTATCTCATTTTCTAATTGTGAGGTTTTGCCAATTGTTACTCGTGCTTATTAAAACGGGAAGGATAATCTCCAAACCCCGTCATAGAGACGATTACAATTGGAAAAAAGAAGAAGACTAAATTGAAAATTTTGGACCCAACAATATTCAAAATGAACTTTTTAACCCATAATAAAACATATATATATATATATGTACTCTCTCCATCCCAGGGGAACCCGTAGAAAGAGAAAATCTTTCTCATAATTTGAGGGACGTGAAATGATCAAAAAGTTCTTGTCTTCTTCATTCACTCTTCGTCTTCTTCCTGCGTCTTCTTCTTCCCAGATATGTCTTCCCAGTCTTCAACCTTCCACCACCTCACTCTCCTCCCCCCTGCACCTCTTCGCCTCTCTTCCGCCTCATCTCGCCACCCCCTCTCCTACTCCTCACCTCACCTCACCTCCGCCTCTTTCGTCTCCGCCTCAATTCCTCGACTCTCCTCTGTCTCATCTCGCTTCCCTCCACTGCCTCGCGCTTTCCACCTCATCGCCTCTCTCCGATGCCTCGCGCTTTCCGCCCCATCGCCTCCCTACGCCTCCGCCTCTATCTGCTTCCTCCGCCTCTCTTCGGTCGCAGATGGAGGTAAGTTAGTGCTCCGACGAAATTAATGGCGGTGATGGCGCCGCTATCTCGAGCTTCCCGCCTCATCGCCTCCCTACGCCTCCGCCTCTCTCCAGTCGCAGATGGGGGTAAGTTAGTGCTCCATAGAAATTAATGGAGGTGATAGCAAGGAAATCGGTCGCAAATGGGGGAAATTTAGGGTTCCAGCTAGATAATAATGGTGACGGAGGTGGGCGAGGGGATTTTTTTGTGGTGACGCAGATTGCAAATAGGGGGGAGTTTAGGGTATGAAGGATTTTATATTATAAATTGTGTAAAATTTTATTTTTATAGGGGTAATCATGTCTTATTACATGTTGAATATTTCCATAATAGAAAAGTGTGCAAATTTACTTGGAACAAATAAAAAAGGAAATTGTGCAAATTTAGGAGTACACCTTTTTTTTCTCTTACAATTTTCAAATGTTGATTTCGTGCTTTAAGGCCTTTCCATCACGACTCCTTTTTTAAAAAACACATGAACAATATATGACATCATTAACCCAATTTTGATAAATTTTACTTTTCTACTTTTTTTAAAAAAATAAATTGAATTCGTTTCTTGAAAGATAGTTTTTTTATAAGTTATGAAAAAATTAAAATTTAAACAACACATTAGAATAAAATAAAATAAAATTTTTGGATTGCATTAATGAAATCATAAACTTATAAATACTGCACGATCCATATAAATTTTTAATATTCCAATTAAAACATTTTACCTTTCTATAATTTTAGTCCAATCTCATATTTCTTTTATGAAAAAACGGTCTTCCTCAACACTTTTTAAAAAATATTTTTTTTAAAAATAAATTCTTTTCTTTTCCTGCTTTCCCTTCTTCCCTGTCATTTCTTTCCGACCAATTCGAGGACCAAGAAGCGTGCATGATTTATAAATCCCAACCACAAGACCAATAATTAATCATA
>JAULKM010104264.1:0-24932 GCA_032355605.1 Rubia tinctorum | reverse complement strand
TGTCTGCAGCAAATAAGCTGAAAACAAAGAAAGAATAAAAGTCAGACCTTTATTATAATAACAATGCTTGCAAAAGTGAAGAATTCTGACTTGGTCATTACGACAAGGAGTTAAGACTAACTATAATACATTACAGAAACTTGCACAATAGTTAAACCTTTAAATGATGTACAAACATGAGAAGATGAACAGAAAAGGTAAAACTTATCATTGATTTCATTCCATAAAATCTACGGCTATACACACTGTAACAACATATTAGTAATGTCGATGTGGAAGACTATTGGAATGAGTAAAAAAATATGTGTATCAACACACTGAGTTTAACAACATCAGATTTTAACAAAGGCATTAAATCAAACACCTAGAGTGCGTTCAAATTGAGGTGGTTTTCATTTCCTGGTCCTAACAATAAAAGCACATGGAAATCTCTGAATTTACCTTCTTAAATCTAACTGTAGAAGGTGAGGGAAAGAAGGGTGTAGAAAAGTAAAAACAAGGAATCTCTGAATTTACCTTCTTAAATCTAACTATAGAAGGTGAGGGAAAGAAGGGTGTAGAAAAGTAAAAACAAGGAAACATAATAGCAAAAGCATTAAATCAAACACCTACAGGGCACTAGAGTTGAAGTGGTTTTCATATGTTTAATAACGCACTCAGTCTAACAACATCAAATTTTAACAAGAAAAGGCATTAAATCAAACAGTTACAGTGCGCTAAAATTGAATTAGTTTTCATTTGGCAACCATTACGATGATAGGAAAATACAAGAGAAGGACATGGAAATATCTAAATTTACCTCGTTAAATGTAACTATACAAGGTAAGGTACAAGGTGAGGGAAACATGGTTGTAGAAAAGGAAAAGCAGGGAAACAAAACGGCGGGACGATCCTTAATGGATGACACGTAGCAGCGACGCGGCCGAATGAAGCAGGTGAACCGGAGGTAATTCTTCATTATTTGTAGTAGGCGGTAGTAGGATAAGAACGGATTGCATCACGCTGCGGTGATGTAGGTAGGTGGCAAAAGGAGGGGGGAAGCAGAGGAGTGACGTGTTGCAGTCGGTCAAAGTAAACGGCGGGGAAGGGAGGTTGGAAACATTGACCGCATACTGGCTGTGGCAATAGTAATTGGTTGATAAAGCTCCGGGTTGGGAAGGAGGAACGCAGGGGAGAGCGCTAAGGATGAGGCAAAGCTAAAGAGGAAAACCCCTCACCGTACCTAAACCTATTCCAAAACAAATAACTCGTTCTTTTTGTATAGTAGTAGATATGAACAAAGAACATACACATACTTCTTCTGCACAAGGGTGTTTTTAATGTCATAACATGCATCTGCTTCTTTCTTCCCTTGTACAGTTATTCGAACAATGTCTGCTCCTTTATCTGCTATCCTTATCACCTGTAACGATTAGAAGTAACCAGAGGATTAGTGTGCAAAAGAATACAGTGGACATCACCTTGAACCATGACGATGATTTGTAAGCACGATCATGAGTTGGATCAAGATATGAACAATATTCTGAACTTCACAATGAAATTAAAAATAATTAGAATAAGTAGAACCTCTTCAACTGTTCCAGCAACATCTTTGTTGTCTGAAGTAGTCATTGTTTGGATTCGAATAGGATGGTCGCTGCCGAGGGCCACGTTCCCAACCATAACCGTTCGGGTTTTTCTCCTCAGGATTTTGTGTATGGATTCACAGTACTTCTATCAAGGAACTACATCAAGAAAGCCATTTACAGATTAGTTTTTTCATAAATATTACAAAATCACGACCTTTTAGATGGTTTCAAATACTTTCTCATAAGGCAACAAGATATATATTCCTTCTGGTAAGATACATCATTAACTAAGTCAAACAAACAGCTAAATAACATAAATATTTAATAGAATTTGCAGATTTCTTCAAATTATATTTCTAACAAGGAAAAAAACAAAGATTAACAAAAAAAACAATCCTGCCTGCAAAAGCAAATACCTAACAGTTGACTCCCTCTTGACCGGGATTCGAACTCCTGATCACTAAATACTTGGTTCTGTCAAATCTAACCTTCCGCACATTAGAAACTCTAGCAAAATCCATACTTTTGGCGAACCCCAATCCATTTTCCCTGCCCTTGAGACAGGTTAAAGAAGTCGGAACAGTCCCAGTTTCCATTTCTCAACCTTTGACCTCCTTCTTGCCAAGATACACACACAAAAAATTAATTTCTCCTTCTGATCACTCTATATGCAGATTAATCACAAAAGAGATCCCTTAAAAACACATAAAATCCTCATAAACAAAGTCACTCGAGAAGTGGGAGTATATGGCCATCTGCAGCAATCGAGTATATGGCTATCTGCAGCAATCGAGTATATGGCCATCTGCAGCAATCGAGCATATGGAGTATATGGCCATCCGTGAATTGGGCAGACCCTCAATCAGGAGGACAAATTAATGAAAACACGTGGCCGGATTTTGAGAAAAGGCACGAGGGTGGAAGTGAATGCTCTTATTTTGATTAATTGCAAAACAACCCTTCGGTAACCACATACAAATGTCCCGCTTTACAGTTTCAATATAGATAAGTTAAAACATGTAATAAGATATTAAAGTGTGTTTACATGTGAAAATAGAAGGAAAAAATAATATCTAAATTTAAAAGTATTTTAAAATTTAGTGTTTAATTTAACAAATACATTGGATTGTCCATAACATGAGGACATTCCACATGTCATGAGACCTCCTCTTGAAGAATAATAAATGGGGAAGTCTCAGAAAAAGTTGCCTATCTATAAGCTTATAGATATGCCCCTCTAACTTCTTACCTTTGCAATTTTTTAAAATTTAAAATTATAATTTATAATTTAAAACAAGTAATAATGTGTATTTGAATGTGAAAATATAAAATAAAACATAATACAAAAAGTACAATCTACAATATAAAATTTAATTTTTTTAAATTTAATATGTATTTAACAATAGATGGTCTCCTGCTAGGCTGTCTAAACATTAGGCAGAGACATTTGTGCAATTATAACTCTATTCTTCTTTGAGGACCTTTTTTTCATAGAGACCTTTCCTCAATTATTCTCTCTCCTGTTGTGAAGAAGGGATGGATCGCCGTAAAGGTTCGATATAGTTTTGAACATAACTTTTGCGTCCGGATTAAGCATCTGGCAAGGCCGGATGCATTGGAACCGTCTCGAAGTGTAATACTAAAGTAATTATTACACTTTATAGAAGGATGCTTTACCATTTGAGATCTTTTAAGGCCTCAAAACGATAATTTACTATTTTTGAGTGTTTTCCGATTTTTGTTTTATTTTGGAATTAATTCCGAATTTCCTTTTTTTATCATTCCAGGCTTTAATTATAGTATTTAAATATCTCTTGTATTATTCCAAGATTTTATCATTCATAATAATAATTTTCGAGAATATTTTCTCTCTGGTGGACTCCAAACCAAAACCTAGGGTTTGTGCTTGCAACCCTTAATTGTGCTTCAAGATTCATGCTTGAGGATCTCTTTTGTTGTCTTGAATGCGTCAATTGGTATCAGCGCATGCTTTTCCTTGACCATTTTCATTGATTCACGATGATTGATCAACCATTAACCAAGGATGAAGGGCATGCAATTACCGCAACACTTTTTGTTTTGAGTAGGCATGTGGAGGCGCTGACGATGTAGGTGAAGAATCTCATCAATTGCGAGCAATCGGCCATGATGAATCCGAAGGGGAAGAATATCTTCGTTGACTCATCAAGTTTGGATGAGGAAGTATCCGTCATGGGAACTAGGACAAACTGAGGTAATCAAATGAACAATCCTGATTGCTGGGTTAAAGCTGATATCCCCTTGTTTTATGGAATCACGGGCTTAGAGAAGTTGTTGGATTGAAAAATTTGAAGTGGATCTATTCTTCAAGGTCATAGAAATTCCTGAGGACAAGCAAGTCAAAATGGTCGTGATTAAGTTAAAGAGTACGACTGTTGTGTGGTGGGATGGGCTGGCCGACTCAGGGAGGAAGTGGAATAAGAATCTGATCAGATCATGGAGAAAGATGAAGCAGGTGATGCTAGATCGATTTTTTCCCGCTGATTACGAGCATATTTTGTACAAGATGTACATTGAGTGCCCAAGGAAGGAGGCCTGTTCAGGTTTACACGGCTGAATTCATGTGTGATAGTGAATTCAATGAACTTTGCAAGTCTAAGAATCAGAAGGTGGATAGGTATATTAGTGGTCTGAAACCTTTAATTCAGGAGAAGATGGGGTTACAGACCGTGTGGACTCTAACCGATGCTGAAACTTTGGCCATGAAAGTAGAAATGGTGGAGAATTCCCCTCGTGGCGGAGGTGGTAGATTTTCTGGCATTTAGAAATTTCACTCCCAAAGCAATTTTGAGTCTTCTGGAAGTAAGGAGAAGTCAGTGGTAACCAAGGACTCCAACCTTGGTACTGGTGGTGATGGTTCAGGTGGTGCGCAGGATAAGAGGGTGTTCCCAGCCAGGGCACCATTGCCGAGATAGCCTAACCCGTATGCTATGCCACGTGGTGAAAAGTGTTTTCATTGTGGTGGTTTGGGACACATGTCAAATGTTTGCCCATCGAAGACTATGGCTCTCCTAGGAAAAAATGGCTAGAACGATTCAGCGGATGAGTATGAAGGAGATGAGTTTGCCAAAGAGGAGGCAACTAAGAAGGTCAGCATTATGTTGTAGCTGATTTTGTTATCATCCAAGGATGAGGACATCGTAAGAACCTTTTCAGAACCCACTGTTGGATTAACAAGTTGTGCAATTTAATTGTTGATAATGGTAGTTCTGAAAATTTTGTTTATGCAAAATTAGTTTAATATTTGAACTTACCCACTGAACCTCATGAAAAATCATGTACCTTAGGTTGGGTTAGTAATTGTAATTAGGTTAAGGTGACGTTAACTTTTAGTGTTCCTATTTCAATTAGGAAGTATTACAAGGAGAACGTGATATGTGATGTACTGAATATGGATATGTGTCATGTGTTGTTGCAGCTGCCTTCGGCAGTTTGATAATGAAGTTACTCATAAGGGGCGTGATAACGTCATGTTTTTTGCATGGTGCAGGCGATTGCTATAGCTCTTGTTCAGTGTTTTAACAGTGTCGCAAGAAGTAAGAAGTCAAATATTCTAGTTATAACACGAGGTGAAGAGGAACTTGATGAGGTTGTTTCTAAAGCTGATTGTTTCTATCCCATGGTGATAAAGGGGTTTTTGAGTGCTGAGAAGGAAGAGGCACTAATTCCAGTGGAAGTGAAAGCGATTTTGGAGGACTTCGAGCAGTTAACTGGTGGCAAACTCCCAAGTGAGTTACCTCATATGCAGGATAACATCAAATTGATTTGGTTCTTGGTGCTAGCTTCCCAAACCTACCACATTATCGTACGAGCCTGGAGGAGAATGAGATTCTGAGGGAATGGATTGAAGACTTATTGAAGAAGGGGTTCATTCGTGAGAGTATAAGTCCTTGAGCGGTTCCTTTTCTTCTTGTTCTTAAGAAGGGAAATCACTTTCGGATGTTTGTTGAGAGTAGGAAGATTAACAAGATTACTATCAAGTATCGATTTTCGATTCCTTAATTGGAGGACGTGCTTGATGTGTTGGCGGGTTCGAAGGTGTTTTCAAAGATTGATCTTCGGAGTCGATATCATCAAATTCGTATAAGACCTGGAGATGAGTGGAAGGCGGCTTTCAAGGGCAAGGGCAAGGGCGAATTGTATGAGTGGTTGGTGATGCCTTTCGGGTTTTCCAATGCCCCTACTACCTTTGTGAGGTTGATGAATCAGGTTTTATGCCCTTTCATTGGTTCTTTTGTGGTGGTTTACTTTGATGATATCCTGATTCATAGTAAGACCAAAGAGGAGCATTTAGAGCATTTGAGGTTGGTGTTGAAGGCTTTGCTTGAAAATTAGTCTTGCATAAACCTGAAAAAGTGTATATTTAGAACCAACAAGTTGCTTTTTCTGGGTTTTGTTGTTGGTGAAGATGGGATTCAGGTTGATGAGGATAAGGTGCGTGCTATCCGCGAATATGGTCAGCAGCTACGTCTATAACGGAGGTACATAGTTTTCATGGTCTGGATACGTTTTATAGACGTTTCGCCTAGAATTTCAGTGATGTGACTGCTTCCATAACTGAGTGTTTGAAGAAGGAAAATTTCCATTGGGGTCCTGAGCAGGAGCAGAATTTTGCCTTGATCAAGAAAAAGCTGTGTACTACGTCCGTCTTAGCTCTGCCAGATTTTGATAAGGTTTTTGAAGTGGAATGTGATGCTAATGGCGTAAGTATTGGGGCTTTACTATCCCAAGAGAAGAGGCCAATGGCGTTTTTAGTGAGAAATTGACGGAGGCTTGGTAAAAGTGGAGTACTTATGATCAGGAGTTCTATGTTGTTTTTAGATCTCTAACACAGCGGGAGCATTGCCTAATTGAGAGGGTCTTCACTGATCATCAACCTTTGAATTTATCCATAGCCAGAAGATGATTAACAAGACACATGATCGATGGGTTAGTTTTCAGCAAAACATTCCTTTCATTATTTAGCATAAGTCAGGAAGGTCGAATAAGGTGGCAGTTGCTTTGAGTATGAGAGTTTCTTTGTTGATTACTTTGGCACATGAGATAGTGTTTTTGAATGTCTAAAGGAGGTGTATGAGGAGAATGCTGAATTTTAGGAGATATGGGTGAAGTGCAACAAGGTCAATATTAATGGAGCAAAATTTTATGTTCGTGATGGCTATCTATTCAAAGGAGACCAGTTGTGCATCTTTAACTCTTCGTTGAGGGAGGTTTGATTCGGGATTTGTATGGCGGCTGTTTTAGTGGTCATTTGGGGAAAAATAAGATCATTGCTAGTTTGGAGGAGAGGTATTATTGGCCGCATTTGAAGAGGGGCGTGAACACCATTGTCAAGAAGTGTTATGTCTACCAGGTTTCTAGAGGCCAGTCTCAAAATACTGGCCTTTATATGCCATTACATATTCTTGAAGATATTTGGCAAGACTTGTCTATGAATTTTGTGTTGGGGTTGCCTCGTACCCAACGTGGTGTAGATTCTATGTTCGTTATGGTGGACAGGTTTTCCAGGATGTCGCATGTTATTGCATGCAAGAAGACTACTGATGCGTCCAATATTGCGAAACTGTTTTTTCGGGAAGTTGTTCGTCTCCACAGAGTTCCCATATCCATTACTTCAAACAAGGATACAAAATTCCTCAGTCATTTTTGGATTACTTTATGGCGGATGTTTAGGACTGCTTTGAATAACAGTTCTACAACCCATCCTCAGACTGACGGGGAGACTGAGGTGACAAACAGAACATTGGGAAATATGATTCATAGTGTTTGTGGTGAGAAGCCGAAGAAGTGGGATTTATCTTTACCTCAGGTCAAATTTTCTTATAACAGTGCAGTGCATTTATCTATGGGAAAATCTCCATTTATCTTGTTTATACTACTGTTCCGAAGCATGTGGTGGATTTGGTCAAGTTTCCAAATATTCATGGAGTAGAAATTCGGCAGAAAATTTGGCTAAGGATATTGTGGAGACCAAGGAATCTGTTAAAGATCGTTTGGAGGCTACAAGGAAGAAGAATAAGAAGGTTGCTAATAAGTGTAAAACACTCAAGGTTGTCAAGGAAGGTGATGACGTGATGGTATTCTTGTGCAAGGAGTGATTCCCAGTTGGCACGTACAGTAAGTTCAAACCACGTAAGTATGGTCTGTTTAAGATGTTGCGAAAGATTATGATAATGCTTATGTTGTACCTCTTCAGGATACTATTAGTATTTCCAACACTTTTAATGTGGCTGACATTTATGATTACCATGAGGATGAGGCTCTCTATCCTGAAGAGAACTCGAGGTCAAATTCTTCAGAGGTGGAGGAGATTGATGCAGGGTGAATGGTGGCGAAAATTGAACAAGTGATGGATCGGCGTAAAAGTCGGATACAATTTTGAGCATAACTTTTGCGTCTAGAGTCAGAATCAGGCAAGGCCAGATGCGTTGAAACCGTCTCAACAAGTACCACCATAATCATAATTATACCAGGATGCATGGTGTTTTTTGGCCATTTAAGCTCGTTTGAAACCTCAAAACGACAATTTACTATTTTTAAGTATATTTCAATTTTCAATTTATTTCAGAATTAATTCCGAATATCCTTTTTTTTCATTCCAGGGTTTCATTATAGTATTTACACATTTCTTTTATTATTCCGAGATTTTATCATTCATAATAATATTTTTTGAGAATATTTTCTCTATGAAGGACTCAAAAACCAAAACCTAGGGTTTGAGCTTGCAACCCTTAATTGTGCTTCAAGATTTGTGCTTGCAGATCTCTTTTATTATTTTGACTGCGTCATGCGATCTTAAATTTTTTTTAAAATCAAATAAATATCAACAAAAAATTGCAAAATATTAATATAATCACCAAACTGAAAATCATAGACATCAATTACAACTAACAAAAAAAAATAATTAAAAACAATTCACTTACAACTAACAAAACATCAACATATTCGTCAAAGTGAAAATCATTTCTAGCAACTACTACTAAGAAAACGTCAACATGATCATCAAATTGATAATCATAAACATCAACCACAACTAACAAAACATTAATTGAAAATCATAAAACATCAAAAAAGCTTAAATTGTCAAATTAAATATCAACTTCATAACGTCAAACTAAAAATCATAAACATCAGATACAACTAACAAAACATTAAATGAATATCATAAAACATCAAAAAGTTCAAATTGTCAAATTAAATATCAACTTAAAAACGCCAAACTGAAAATCATAAAAATCAACTACAACTAACAAACATTAACTGAATATCATAAAACATCAAAAAGATTAAATTGTCAAATTAAATATCAACTTTAGAACGTTAAACTAAAAATTACAAAAATTAACTACAACTAACAAAAATCAACTGAAAATCATAAAAATTCAAAAAATCTTAAATTGTCAAATTAAATATCAATTTCAGAATGTGAAACTGAAAATCATAATTATCAACTACCACTAACAAAACTTCAATTAAAAATCATAAAACATTGAAAAGTTGAAATTGTCAAAATAAATATCAGCTTCAAAACGTCAAAATGAAAATCATAAATATCAATTACAACTAACAAAACACCAATTGAAAATCATAAAACATCAACAAAGGTTAAAGTGTAAAATTAAATATCATAAAACCTCCCTCATGAACACATGATTACGAACAGGGAACCAAATAAGCAATCAATTCAGACGAATAAGCCAATGCTGAGTAATTAGAACGAGTAATAAGACATCAATGATATACCAGCTTCGTGGTGTGCGCATGCATCTTGTGGTCATAGTCCTGCTTGCAAGTTTGGAATAGCCATATATGGAGCTTTTTCCTAAAGGTCATAGACACATTATCAAATACTATAGAATGATATTTGAAAATGAATCATGCCAAAAACTATATGCAAAATACAAGATCTAAAGATCAATTGAAGTTGAAACATAGATCTAATCAATGAGATATACCTCAGCAGTAAGACACTTCCAATTATCACGTCGGCGCCGGATTCTGGAGTGACCGAAGGTCCAGCTCTCCTCCAACAGCCGCGCAGTCACCAACAGCTTATCGCCGAAGGTCGAGATCTTCACTAGCAGCCGCGGCTAGCTTCCTCCGATCCGCATCTCATGTCTTGGCAGCACCGGTCTCCATCCACGACGTCCTCGGCGAGATCTATCGCAACACGACAACCCCGATCCAGTTTTCCAGTGGTTTTCCATAGGAGGAGAGAAATTCGCTAGACTCTAACCTTTTTTGGCGGTGGAAAATCCGCCAGCTTCCGGTGGTAGGAGGTTGGACACTCCCATCTCCACATATATACATATATATATATATATACACACACACAAAATCTAAGTACAAGTAGGAAAATACTAAATGCACGTAAATTTAATATGTATGTATATACATATATATGTATGTATGTATATATAGGAGAGAGTTCATGTGAGACAATCTATATCTGAGAAACAACAATGTTATGATTCTTAGATTTTTCAACCATAAATCAAGAGATTTGACCAAAAGTTTTGGGCCTCCCAATCTCGCGGTTCTTAGGCTTCTCAACCAAATTCTTGAGATTTTCACCTAATTCTTAGATTACAAGTAATCAGAATTCTTAGCATAGTCATGGTAACTCATACTTTAGGGTTTATACCATGATTCACAAACACCCGAGACATAGTTATAAACTACTGTCTTCACGTTCACATTTTCCAAGTCATACAAAATAACTAGAATATGTCAAACGTCGAGCTCATATGCTCTATCCGTTCAATCTAAAATTGCCACTCGTGAGCCGTATGCTCATAGGCAATCAAGAAAGATAGCCAATTATCGGGAATAGCCTCATCAAACCTTCAATTCATCAAACCGGCACTTTCCCAAACAATCAATATAGTCATAACATCATAACACATTTTAGACACAACATGAATCTAAATTTTTTCGTATATGCATCTAAACCAAACCCCTAAATCAAAGGTAATACATCATGGATCAAATAACTCATTTACACATACTTCATTCATGCACGGATTTATTACACTCTCACCGAGAGATTGCATATTTATGTGCAAATGAAGTTTAACGTTTTATCACATGAGATTCTCATACCAAGCATATAAACGTCATGAATCACAAGCAGCACTTTCTCACACAAAATATGGTTTAAAATATAAACCAACACGAGCAGCCCACATAACCAAATTATTATACCATGCAAAATAGGCATTTCTACATTTGATCAAGTATTTACGCAAGTACTATAACATTTCGAGGGTTTAGGAAATTAAACATGTCTCATAATTTCCAAACATATGCATTGCTTTCATGTAATTTCATAATTAAAAATAATAAAAGTGCTTAATTCATTATTTCAAACTCGTGGCATTTTAATCCAATCTTTCATGCAAAGAATCAAATATGATTTCTTACCATATCAACATTTATTCTCATAAGTATGAATATCACGTAATTAGCATATTTCCATAATCACGGCATACCATGTAATTTAACATACATATGAACCATATATCGTAATTTGTGAACTGTGATTACAGCTCTGACCAAAAGAGTCATTTAACTCATTCATGTCACCAAGCCATAAATCTTTTCATGCTTCCATGCCGCCAAGTTTCTCTTCCATATATAGAGATATATAACTGTGTATACTCGAATTCACCAATGTATACATACAAAAAATTATTCATCGTTAAATATATGTAGACATCTCATTTCGCATATAAATATTTCACAACCAATTGGTCGACATGATTTTGTTGTAAACAACCAAAAATCCAATATATTGAAAATAAATTTTCGCAACAAAACCAAGCTTAATTTTGAACACAATTAAGAACACATCTTTTGCTCATGAAGCAATTTACAAGCTGAAATGGTTTAATTTCGAGCACAACATTCAGGATTACTCAAAAATTAAAGCACGCATTTAGGTCTTAATGCAAGCTTGAAACAAGATTACAGTAGCATGTATAATGCACATTTTTGAGTACATGGATAAGCAATTATGCACAAGACCGAATTTCACATGCAGATTGATGCAAATATTGTTCGCAACATCACGCATTCAGCTTCCAGTTTTTCAAATCAATATAGTTCAACAAATTTTATTCGTTTCAAAACTGTTGGACATACATTGATTTTATCATACGAAAATTAAATAATGAAAATTGAACGAGCAATTTACATATGTAAGAATAATAAACTTTTATTAATCATTCAGGCATACAATATGAAAGCTTAAATTACATATAATTAAAGTATAAATGTGATATATTAACAATAAATAAATCATGTTTCAAGCAAAACAAAATGATAGAATCACGAGTAAACTCGCTGCGCTTGAAACGAATGAGTCTCGTCGTGGACATCGTTCCCTGTGATAACATCATCGAAGTTAACAATTAACATATAAGAGTTACCTCGGATTCACGCAACGGACGGAAACTTTGAGAGAGAGAAAGAAATGAGATTCAAGTTTAGAATATGGAGAGACTTGAGAATGGTACGAGTTTCTTGACTGACTTAGAGGCTCTATTTATACTGCTCTATGACACCCTAATCATGGAAACGTGATATTCTGATTTTCTGTAATCACAGAAATATATTCTCCAATCACTATCTCATCAAATCAGAGAACATTCCAATAATACTTGAATAAAATCTGTTGGAAATGGAAGAAATATCTACGCAATATTCTTCAGTGTATTAAACATGGTAAACCGCGTATTCATTTACGAAAAGATATCTCACAAAATATGAAGGTATTTCGTTCTAGTCTCTTAATAATTACACACAAACAATTCCATTTATATTACATGGTTGAGCCTTCTAGAGATTTCTACGCGATCCATACGCGTTTTAGACAGTCCAGAGAAAAATCATACTGGGCCAATTTCCGCCCAATTTTCCTCTTTCAAGTGTAACATTTCAAACATCCATATCTCATTCACCCTTGATCCGTTTTGAGAGTTTAAATAGTCGATTTTATAGTACTCGCGGAGGAAAACCCAAAAATTACATCCACCGGTTCTATATCCATTCAGGTCTCACTCAAAACGATGCCCAAAATTTGATGAAAATAAAACTTTTAACCATCATTTTCCAACATTGTTTCCATGGTTTCGACCTTCAACTTTTAGCATGAAACATCAAAGTGGATTGTTTATCGATGATATGGTGGAGTTCGGAAACAAACTTGGCAACTTTAGAGCAATGGCTTGACTAGTAAACTCACAGATAGATGTGTGGATCAGGGGCGGACTTATGTAGTAACCTGGAGTTTTTTTTTTTACTAATTTTTACAGCTGATTTTTTTATTTAAAAAATAGTGCACCCCACTAATTTTAGAGTTATTTTAGTTTTTATATATTTTATTCATATTATATATATATATATAATTGGTGCACCCCGCATATAAATTCCTGGGTCCGCCACTAGTGTGGATAGGTATGGTTAACTTTAACTGTATTTATTTATATCTGAATTTATTTAATAAATTAACAAATGCTACTATTTTTCAAGGCACATCTATGACCCGGTCTTCGAAACCAACAACTGCCTGATACAGTTTGTTTTGTGCTGCGTGGAAGGCTTCGTCCAGAAATTTAAAGGTGTAGAAGTCGAAGGTTTGTTGTATAAGTTTGATCAATTTTTTAAAGAGTGTTTGGCCTTGTGTATGTTAATATTAGTCATACAAAATTGAGGTGCTCAAATCATGCACGAGAAAGAATATATAAGTTATTCTAGAAGTTTGTTTTTTTAAACTATTGACGCGTTAAAACTCATCCAATGACATTGCGTCGGAAAAAGAGCTATGTATACAAGGTAGTTTTTTTGCCGTAATGTGTGTTTATATTCATGCAAACTTGCTCTTACATACATTACATTAGTCCTTTACTTGTTTGTTGAAGGTGCGTACAAAAAGATTGCTAATACAAAAAAAATAGAACTTGAAATATAAGTAAAGCAGCAAAAGTTGAAATATCTATAGGTAGATATAGAACGTAAAAGTGCAGTATATATTTCAAACTTTTCACTAAACACTAGTGTCAACTAAATGATAAGTGTGTGAAATTAGAGACGAAAACTATAATTCAATTCTTATCTAATTCTAAATACCCTGGGTAAATAATGACATTATTTTCTTTCTTTTTTTGGTGGAACCGTATTTCATTTCTTCAAATAAAAACTCAATTGTACAATATCCTCATTACTATTACAGCCAGCCCAAAATCAAAACAGGACCAATTTAAACCCTATACAAAAATTCATTCTTAACTATTACTCCAACTTCTCTGCTGCTTAAACTTTTGTTGTCATAACTTCTTCTGTTCCTCTCCAACCACAAGTTATAAAAAAACAGTAACAACCATTCTGAATCTCTTGTTTTGATTCCTCCTGCTACAGCCATAGTAACAGAATCTGCGGATACTCCTTAAATCATTGAAACCAACAATGCCAAGTTCATGAAATACTTGCTTGGTAAATCTGCACTGAACAAATAAATTATCCGGGTTCTCATTTTTTTTGTTCAACACATAGAAGACAATGAGGATCTCCAACCTGTATACCCAGGCGCCTTAATCTA
The DNA here is from genome assembly GCA_032355605.1 of Rubia tinctorum. NCBI lineage: Eukaryota > Viridiplantae > Streptophyta > Magnoliopsida > Gentianales > Rubiaceae > Rubia > Rubia tinctorum. The sequence continues at coordinate 10,727 of JAULKM010104264.1, read as the reverse complement.
TCCCGAGTAGAAATTCTTCCCAGTGCCATCATTCAGAAGTAAAAAAAATGTTTAGGCAGTAGATATTTGCTCCATACTGCTTTAGTAATTGCATATTCCCTTAGCTCTCCCTGCAAGTGCAAATAGGCCAGAGAAACTCTTAATTTTCCTTTGGTTATGAACCTGTTTAAACATCCACCAACCATCATGTTTAATTCCAGTAAATATTTCCAAGAAAAACTGCTATGTGTCTTTGCCTTGCATTCATTGAGGGCTTTACCCTTCATATAGAATTCCTGCATTCATTTCACTCAAAGACTATCCTTTTTGGACTGAATTTCCCAAAGCAGCTTACACAGAAGTGCTCTATTCCATAGAAGAGTTTCTATGAGTCCTGCTCCACCATTCTTCTTGTTCCTTCACAGAATTTCCCATGAGATTGTCACTAACTGTCTTGTGCTTCCAGTATGCTCCAAAGAAAGTTTCTGCAAATGCTCTCAATGGAATTATGAATATATAGTGGGGACTGGAACATGCTCATCCAGTATGTAGATATGCTCAAAAGTACAGAATTGGTCAGCTAAACTTTTGCAGCATGTGAGAGGTTCCTGCTACTCCAAGGCTTCAGTCTAGAATTCAGTTTGTCAAGTAACTTCTGACAGCTTTCCAAATTCCATTTTATGCCTGACAGAGGTAATCCCATATATGTGGCTGGAAGCTCTCCATATTGTATTTTCAAAACATCCAATAAGCATTGTGCTTCCACTGCATTCATTTTTGAGAAAAAAGCTTGGGATTTTGCGGAATTAATAGACAGGCCTGCAGTTTTCTGAAATACAGTCAAAACCTCTTGAATCTCCACCATTGATTTCATATTGCTTTACTGAAGATCATCAGGTCATCAGAAAATAGAAAACACTGCACCTTCAGATTTTTACACTTCATATGATAGTCTATTAGTTTCCTATCAAAATTGGATGCTAACGGTCTAGAAAAATACTACATTGATAACACAAACAATAATGGAGAGGCTGGGTCACCTTGTTTCACCCCCTTCCTGGTTGCAAAGGGCTTTGTATATCCACCATTGAGTGTAATACTGAAAGTTGAGCTCTCCAAACATCTCTTAATCCAAAAAATAAAAATTCCAAGAAATTTTAGGCTGCACATTAGATCAAATAAAAACTTCCAGTTCAGGCTATCAAGAGCCTTTTGCAGATCTATTTTCAACATACAACTAGATACCCTAGTGTCATTCCAATTATTTGTAAGCAATAGCTCTTGAGTAATCAAAATGTTGTGAGATATAGATGTTTCATTCACAAAAGCACCTTGATAATCAGAAACCAAAAAAAAAGGAAATAAAGCTCTGAGCCTAGCTGTAATTACCTTTGTAATGATTTTAAATATTGTTGAGCAGCAGGAAATTGGCCTATAATCAGATGTTGTCTGGGGGTTCTCTTTCTTTGGTATCAAAGTTATAATGGTCTTGTTTAGCTCATTAGGTATTGCATCATTTTTTAAGAAACCTTGCACTGCAGTAGTAACATCTCTTCCAATCCTCTTCCAGGCTGCCTTAAAGAAGTGACTTCTATATCCATCATAGCCAGGACTCTTGTTTGGCTGAATCCCAGCAATGCTATGTACAATTCCTTATCTGTTACTGGTTTAATCAGTTCTAGCTGCTGGGATACACTCAGTACAGGCCCTTTAGCAATCACTGCCTCATCAATTTCAAGCTCCATGGGAGTGGTTTTCCCCTGTAGTTTTTTTAAATATCCCAGCAGTAATTTGTCCACATCCTCTTTGTCTATCACAAGTTTATCATCTTCCATTAATCATAGTATATACTCCTTATATTGCTTAGCCTTCAGAAAGTTATGGAACAATCTAGAAAGCCTATCCCCCTCTCTCAGCCAGTCACATTTTGTTTTCTGTAATAAAAACTGTATCTCAGCTTCATAGATCTGCGTAGCCTCATTTCTCAATTCCTTTTGCTCCATATGCAAATCCTGATCTCAAGGATTTTTCCCCATCTCCTCTTGGATTTTGTTTAATTTTTCAGTAACAGCATCTGATCTTAGCCTTATATCACTGAAGTTTTTCCTGTTTAAGTCCTTCAGAGGGTGCTAAAGTTTCCTTAAGTTATCAAACAATTGGTACGAATTGCTCACTGGATTTTCATCCCAAAATCCATTAACTGCTGCCATGAAATCATCTAAAATAGTCCACGTATTGTAGAACTTAAAGGGTTTTTTAATTCTTTGAGTCATAGAGTTAACCTGTACCAGCAATGGTTTGTGATCATATATGCTTTCTGCCTTCACCAAGCATCTAGATTCAGCCAATTTATCTAACCATCTCTGATTAACCATGCTTCTATCAATTTTTGAGACTACTCTCTGATCTCCTGATCTTTTATTACACCAGGTGAAGTTTGATTCATAGGTTTTCATTTCCACCAACTACAGTGTTTCAACAGTGTTCCTGAAGTCTTCAATTTCACTTTCATTCACAGGATTTCCACCCTCTCTATCCTCCAAGTATAAGGGGGAGTTAAAATCCCCAATGATTATCCAGGGGTAATCAACAGTCATCTCTTTCAATGCATTCCACAATGGCAGCCTTTCTTTACCTGTATTTTCTCCGTATACAAATGCGAAGCAAGCACTGATATTTAGGCCTTTCAAATTACATTCAACTAGCATCCATTGAGATCCATAGAAATCACTGCGACGTCATATATGTCTTTCCTCCATCCAATCAATATTCTTCCTCTGTTAACACAGTCATTATTTGATGAGAACTCCCAACCTTCACAAATGTTCCCCCAAATTTTTTCATTTTCTGACTTTACCTTTGCCTCAAGTAAACATAAAAAAACTGATATTCTATGCATAACATGTTTTTTAACAATTTTCTATTTTCTGGACTATTTAAACCTCTTATGTTCCAAACAAGTAGACTATAATCCATCAGGAGGTTTAAGAGGGGGTAGGTTACCGCTTTTATTCACATAGGTCATTCTGCTGCTTTTTGATGATTCGGCTACTTCAGGCCATTCTCTCCTTTAGCATTCTGCTTCATTTTCAGCTCTAACTTCTCTTGTTCCCTGTTCAATGCAGATTTTACAGGCTAATCATCTTTTTGCTTCTCTGGCTGGCTATCCTTTTTTCCACAGGGACATATTTATGGACCACCTTCCCTTTTACTTGTTTAGTTTTCTTCCTACATTCTTCGGCGGCATGCCCCAACATGAGACAGTAATTACACTTACTTGGTTTCCATTCGAAGATTAGTTTCTGCCTTTGAATCACCTCATTCTCATCAATGTAGTCAACAAACTCATGCATTTCTTCACAAAATTCCATTTCCAGTTGAACCCTTGCATAATTCATCCTTTCCAGATTTAAAGTAGCCTGATCTAGCATTAGAGGCTTACCTACATGACTGAGAATGGTACTCGGGATTTTAGGTGTCCAGTATATAGGGTTAGCTGAACCCAAACTGGCACACTTAAAGGGACATCAGAATTCATACCTATCTTCCAGGGTTTTATCAGTATTGGTCTGCCACTCAAATATGCAATTCCTTGCTTTACTACAATGTTTATCTTTTTTTTATTTTCAAATATGATTAATAACACCCCGGATTTAATCATTGATAATTGTAGCTTACCCAAACCTCTCAATATTCTATTCACAAAGCCTTCCATCACAATAAAAGGAGAATTCATACCCAATATTTGACATACAGCAGCAGATTCCAAATTCTTTATGCTTTCATCAACACTTAACTTCAAAATTTTCCCCAGGTTTTTACCATCAACTACAACAGGTTCGTAGAATTTCATTCCATCCAATTTATCTTTAAACGGATCAGACCAGTTCTCCTTTTCTACAATTTTTCCTCAGTTTCAGATCTCATAGCATTAGCACCCCATTTAAGACATTTACTTACAGGATTTTTCCGACTTTGGTTTTCCACTGTTTCCTTCTCCCCCTTCTCTGAATCTATTGATGGAATAGCTGTCTTACTTTCCGGTGTAACCAGTTCAACTTGGTTTCCTTTGCATGCTTTCCAAGATTTTAAATCAGACCGATTTCATTCTTGTTCTTCATATCCCCTTTTCCCGATCCTACTAACTCCTTGGATTGAGGTGTGTTTATTCTGTGATTGACCATCTTAACAGCCGTCCTCTTCCTTCTAGATCCCCCCATAGCAGAAACACTAAAGAATCATAGAAAGTTTGAGGCAAAGATCATGTTTTCTTGATCGCATATAACAGTGGTGTAGTCGCACACAGTAGTACCTGAAGCCCGGGGGAGTTATTTTGACATTCTTTTTTTATCAAATTTAAATTATATATCTGTATATACATATACACCACTAGTGTTGCTAGCAAAATTTTAAATCAAAATCTTAATTAGGGTGGAAACCCAAAAAATCCAAGCATTAGCATTCATAAGTGATAAATTCTAACAGTCCGCTCTCACAGACAAACAAATAATGAATTGATGGATGATGTTATACATGAAACTTTTGACATAAGTGAATGAAACATAAAACACAACCACCATTATTTAAAATGCAAGCATATCAAAATATGATCAAAGCAAGGTTGTATCTTGAAACAAATGCTCCTTAAACAAGATTATATCTTTAAAATATTAATGGTATCCGTTATAGTTCTCACAATTTCACAATGAATAATAAATCGGCCGATGTACTTATATACGACTCTTCTGAACTCATGAATAAACATAAAACACAACTTTCATTTAAGACACATGCACACGCGCATGCACGCACACACACTATCGCCACTAACCTTTGTCCAGCTCGAACGATGTTCTTTGCTGTTATTTTTTGCAAAGTCTCACGAGAAATTGATAATCCTCGTCAAACTGAAGAAATGGAACAAAATAGAAAACAAAAAAAACAATGTACGATGGTATTTGATTGTAACAAATAAACTCCTAATCAACCCTAGGCCAGAGCTGATGAACCACGAACATGATTTTATTTAGTTCTTTTTTAGTGGGTTCAGAATAGGTTTTGAAAAGGTTGTAGATTAGATGAATACATATTGGAGATGGCGACGATGGTAGAACGAGTGGCGATGGTTGGTATTCATCGTTGTGGGGCGGTGAATCAGGTGGGAAATTTTGACCAACGTCCCACGGCAATTGATTTAGCTGGCACAATTGTTATGCCTCAGTGGTGACGGGAATATTTGCATAAGGAAAATAAGTTAGAGAGAAGGAATAGTGTTTTTTTCTCTCTAATCTACTCCACAAGATAAAAAGTGGCAATAAACCTAAACCCTAGTAGATAAGAATCCATATATACTAGTAGGGAATTGGGCATGAAAAAGGCCCAAAATGGCCAAAACCCTAGTAGTCGCAAATGGCACAAGGGGTGGCATATGGTACTGTTTGTGCCAACCGAGACCCCCTCGTGCCGGTGTGGGCTGTCGGGATTGACACAGCTCGTAACCTCATGCTGACGGGGGTCGTCATTCCTAACACGGATAGGCCCCCTCGTGCTAGCGCGTCCCATGTCAATCGGCACGGGCCATCGGCTGAAACTCTGTTTTTGCTCTTTTGATCTGCATCCCATGTTGTTTGGAGCATCCCCTCGGCTAAATCTAATTTTCTCAGTATCCCGACATAGGCCATGTCGTTCTTCACACCATGGGGGCTGGTCTTGGCATTGGTGACTTGAAATGACACAAACAATTTGAAACGGAATGATCTGCACCCATACTTAGCCAAATTTTGGATTAAAAAGAAGACATGGGGCACACGGCCAGCTAGAATTGGCATGGCTCCGTGCTGGGGCATGACACGGCTCGGTTAGGTAAAATAGACTGTGCCAAGGACACCTATCACAGGTCATGCTTGGTGAAACAGTCCATGCTAGGTGAACCCCTCGTGTCGGCCTAGTGCGGTCCATGTTGTCCATGGTTGGTTCGGCCGGTCAACTTGTTTGCTCTGCTATGGAAGAAACGTTGCATCAATTTGAGAGTTCTTGTAGTCAATTTTATAGATATCGAGAAAAAGAATCCAATGGTCTCACCCTCAAGGGCTGATTCTTCTCGGATATTTCCCAGAACTCCGTGCAAATATTAGACGAAAATCCCTCCTTTTCTTCCTTGTCCTTCTTGAACTTCGAATCCGCCTTTTTCGAGCTAAATTTCATCTACTACCATGCTTTGGAGTTTGTGGCCTTTTATATACTACACCCTTGCTAATATCCTTCAATATCTTCTACCATCCATGGAATAACCTTCAAATATCTACTAGCACCTAGCAGATAGTCTTCTACAAAAAGGTAATGAAAAAGTACTCATGAGCAACCTAATAATGAGATAACAAAGGAAAATCTAGGTGCCCGTGAATTTATAATGTCCATTAGATTCAATTAAGTCTACAAAACTGTGGATTTAGATGAGAAACCCAATAATGGCCGTCCAAACCCTTTGTCGTGTAAACGTAACTAAAACTAGAAATGAACCAAACAAAAGATGATGATAAATGTGTCAAATGCATCGTCTAATGCATGCATAAAGGTGCACATCAATCCCCCCCCACACACACATTTAAACCTTCACTCGTCCTCGAGTAAACAAAAATGACAAAAGATCTAAGCAAAATGTAGCATGGAAAGAGAAGTTAGCCAATGCATTCAACTAATTCCAAATCTACCCTAGTTCCCCCAAAGATGTAAGAATCTCCAAATCTCACACTCCCCGAATATACTAAAGTAACCTAACCACCCAAAATATTGTGAAGAAAAAGGTTAGCACAAATGATAAGTGTTGAACTAGCTTACTCCACCGAATAGTCCTCCAAAAGCAATCCAAGAGTTGTTGCCAAAAAGAACCACCAAGGATAATCCAAAGTATCCTCAACTTAGTTGTAACTAAGGATAACTCGAGATTCTCAACTTAGATATGACCAAGGATAATGCCAAAGGATCCTCAACTTAGTTTTTTAGTTTTCTCTCAATTTCTCTCATTTTGCCTAGGAGCCCTTTTGGGTTTTCATCCTAGCATTCACACATGTTGAGCTCACCCTCTCACATTTTCCCACATAACCTCTCATTTTTCCTATGTTTTTCAACTTAGTCGGGCCTAGCCTTTCATTTTTACCTAAGCCTTTTGACCTATCCGGGATTTCTTCCGATTTTTGCCTAACTGGCCCTTTCGGGTTTCCAACTTAGCCGGGTATATATATACATATAATTATTTTTTGTGTAGCACAAAATGCCCCAAAGTTGGGCTTCATACTAAAAAAGATAGTGAAAAATAAAAAAAATTACACCACCCAAGTTTCAAAATATATCCCAAAAAAACAAAGTGATAGCACCCTAAAGATCACACCACCAAAAATTCTACCGAACTTCCCAAAACAAAAGATAACACCAAAAACACCAAACAAGAACAACACATAAGACACAAAGGAATCCCAAGGTGAAAAACTCCTACGTGTTTCACTACTCTCTCCCACACTTGAACTTTGCATTGTCCACAATGCAATAAAAAATAAAAATCATGAATGGCAAAGAGAAAAGTAGTGGAACTTATTCATGTGACCCCGAAGGGTCCTTCCTCAAGTGTCGCATCTCATGCACCCTTTTTCTCTCTTCTTGTTGCATTTATTGCCTCTCAATAGGAATGACATCTCCAAAACCATCAAGCCTTGAGATTTTGAATCTCTCGATCAATTTCTCGATGGTTTCTTCTTGGACACCAATCTCTCATCTACAATGGCGAACTCCACCTTCATTTCCCACTCGATGGAATCCAATCTATACTCCCAAGCATGCATGATATCCTCAATGGAACTTAGCCTACTCCCAAATTCTTCCAACAGTATGCACATTCCATTCACTGCATGACCAATATCCTGCATAAGTCAGGTAGAGCTTGTAAGTTGTTTCCTGAATATGAGGAATTAGTCGAGGTCATCTACGGGTATCTGAGTACGGCTAATTGGTACCCTGAGTGGGGTTTCATTGTTTTCCTCCTCGACGTCTATATCTGGGTTTGATCGAATTCTGTCAAAATTCTTTTCAAACCTCATATTAGGTGCTATGAAGAGGTCCTCTAACACTGTATCCTGGTTGATAGTTGTATGCTCTGGTTGGGGGAGAATCATAAAGTTGCACACTAAGGAGCCACAATATAACCATATGAAGTGATCTTTTAAAGTCGTGGTGGCCACTATACCCACTTTCTCCAGCTTGTCTATCATGTACCGTGTCCTCGAATGACCCAAATTCTCCACTACAAATGGAAAAGGAACCGAATGGCCCAAGTGTTGGGCTAAAAGTCCAACCATGACTCCCTTAGGAATATTTCCACCTTTCTTGTTTCCCATGTAAATGCATTCATCCATGAAACCAGAAACCATGTTGGGGTAAAAATTCCCCCTGAGTTATCACCCAAAGAACTTTGACATCTGAACTGGTACACTGTGAAATCTCCCCATGAAAGAACACTCCCATGGACAATAATCGCTGAACATATCGCAACACCAGATGGACAATCGTGGTGCTCTTGCAAAGATACTTTCTCTCTATGCCCGAAAGGATTCTCCAAAAATTGCTCAATGAAAATGGAAGGCCTTGTGAGCTGCCCCTCCCAAGCATCGTTAAACAAGAGAGGATGGAGGTTAGGGGGTCAAAAATAAGATTTATATGTTACTTTCATTCCTACTAATATACTACTAAGAATGGTAAATAGTGCCAAGCACCAGGGTCATCCATAGAGATGTTGGGAATCTAGTAATCTGCTAAACACAACCATGGTCGGGTCGTCAATCCGACCACGTGTTAGGAATAACAGTGTTGTGAAAATAACCATTGGGGGGGAGTTCAACTATTAACTACAAGCATGCAATCAACGGAATAAACTATGTAAACAAATACTCGGGAATATTTTCGTAACATGGTCAATATTATTTTGATCGCCAATTTCATCAAGTACAAGAACTTAACCCTACTCTAGTGTTTGTATCACGTGGTGCAGACAATGGTGAAAACTTCTCCCTATATGTCACATAGAGGTGCGCATATGATTCTTCCATTAGCCTCGTTTTTGCAACTGGAGGAGTGCAACAATGGCTATGGTACATTGCGCAGATTTGATTCTCCCCCGTGCGATTAAGTCTTGGGTGGAACACCACAAACGCACTACCCCTAGGCCTACAAAGGCAAAGGAAGTAGCTATCTTATCGATGGCTTCTTGGATTAACAAAATAATCCTAGTTTACTACCTACTATATATCTACCCGCAACCCTTCAAACCTCTTGGACAGCTAACTAGATGCAAGATCGATCATGACGATTAAAAATGACAACCTTTGTGCACACGCCCAGTTCCGGACTATCGTCACCCAAGCACACCTATATTTCTTTAACCGGTGAGTAGAAATAGTGCACCAATATGAAAGTAGACTAGAATTTGTGCCAACAAAGTGTGGCAATCATGCAATTCTTAAGAATATTAAGAACAAACCAACATAATGATCACAAAACACCTAGAAATAGGTAGATCTAGAAATATCACAAAATAAACATCAATACATGAATGCAAATATAGTCACCAAGCTAGATCCCTACTCCCTAAACATTGAAACCAAGTATTTCATTCGATTCAAAGACTTTTGAGAAAAAGAGAGATAAAAAGATGAAAAAAAAAGAAAATAGAGAGAAGTGAGAGTGTTCTCTTTCTAGCCACCTACTAAGATCTAAAATTGACTCTTTTTCTTTAACCCCAGTGATGAGACGTCAAATGCATGTATTTTATGAAGCATTTAACATCTCTTTTGTTATATTTTTGTTGGAAGACTGCTAGATTTAGTTAGGTTTACATCATAAGGGGTTTAGATAACCGTTTTCGGTTTTCATATCTAAATCCTTCATTTTGCAACCTAGTTTGAGTCTAATGGAATTTTGGTCCTTACGAGCATATAGATTCCTTTTTGTAAGATTAATTTATAGATTGCTCGTAAGCACATTGGAGTATTATATTGAAGGCCATTCGCAAGAATGGTAGAAGATTGAAGGCCACGAGTCAAAATGTGGTAGAAGACAAAGAAGTGGAGGAATTGTGATCTGGAAGTGTGAACCAAGTTCCGGGAAAAATCCAAGAAGAACCAACCTCTTAGACTGGGACCATTGGATTTGTCTTCTCGAGCACTATGTAATCGACTACAAGAACTTCCAAATCGGATCAACGGTTCACCCGTGGCGATCAACCGAAGACCGGCCGGGTGAAGAAGGTCGGGCGCTCAACCGCACGGTCGCGCGTACGAAATGACGAGGAAGACAAGCCTCCGGACTGAAAATGCACAGCCAGCCCCAGAGACCGAGTGCCCGCACGCGTAGCCTGTGTCAGCGCTCGGCCGGGTGTCCCAGGGCGCAACCTCCGTGCGGTCGCGCCCAGCGCCCGCTCTGCTCGAGCGCCTGCGTGCTCCGTCCGTGTCACCGTGTCCCAGCGCCCGAGATGCTGCATCAACCACGCAGCCAGCGCGCCCTGACCCCAACTTGACTATTTCTTTTCACCAACTTGTACTATAAATATCTTCTTCATCTTATCTTCATTAAAAACATTTTGCTTGGCCGAAAATAGCTCTCCAAAACCCTAGATTTCCATTTTCTTTTCTTCTTTTCTTCTTTCTTTTCATAGTTTTTGTAGATTAGTTATGGGTTGTATGTATTTAGCTTAATTAGTTCCT